>JAOVVE010551102.1:0-11920 GCA_028565655.1 Hoplisoma axelrodi | reverse complement strand
GCTGCAGCTCAATCTCGCTGAGTGACAGGCGTTCTTCCTATAGACTCAGAGAGGAGAAAAGAGAAACAACAGACATTGCCCGACGCCAGTAATAAATAATAATAATAATAACGTGCAGACCCTTGCACGTAACACGCTCCCCCTTAGAGAGCAAACTAGTTTGCGACCAACACTCCAACAAACTCACAACATTCTAAATTCTAGATAAAGCATCCGCTATAACATTGTCAGAGCCTTTTTTATGTTTAATCTCTAAATTGTATTGCTGCACAATAAGAGACCACCTCATCAGGCGTTGATTATGGTTGTACATACGCGATAAGAACACCAGTGGGTTGTGGTCTGTATACACAGTAATAGGTAAAACACTACTTCCTACATAGACTTCAAAAAACTCCAAAGCCAGCAGGAGGGCCAAAGTCTCTTGCTCAATAGTAGAGTAATTCTTCTGGTGTTTGTTAAACTTCCTTGAGAAGTAGCAAACTGGGTGATCAATGCCACTTTGATCCTCCTGTAACAACACTGCCCCAACACCAACAGAACTTGCATCCACCTCAAGTTTGAAGGGTTTTGTAAAATCAGGGGCTGCCAGTACCGGGGCATTACACAGAAGTGTTTTAACACTGTTAAAGGCATGTTGACATTCCGCCGTCCAGATAAAAGACTTTGTCGGGCTTAACAAAGACGTCAAAGGGGATACTACCGTGGAAAAGTTGCTGCAGAAACTGCGATAATACCCAACCATTCCAAGGAATCGTCGTAACTCCCGACGAGTGGAGGGCACCGGAAAATCACAAATGGCAGTGACCTTAGTTTCTACAGGGCACACTTGTCCACATCCCACACGTTTACCCAGGTAGGTAATGGTACCTTGAGCAAACTCACATTTTGCCAAGTTAATCGTTAGAGAGGCTTTCTTAAACCTCTCAAAGATAGCTTTCAATGTTCCAATATGACTGGCCCAGTCTCCTGTATACACCACAAGATCATCCAGATATGCTGAGCAATGTGGAATGTCAAACAGCACCGTATTAATTAAACGCTGGAAAGTAGCTGGAGCGTTTTTAAGACCAAAGGCCATTACTGTGTACTGGGAGAAAGTGTCCGGGGTCACAAACGCAGAAATTTCCGATGCTCGCTCCGTTAAAGGCACTTGCCAGTATCCCCTCAGCAAATCCAACTTAGTTACAAACTGAGCCGTGCCCACATTATCAATACAATCCTCCATTCTTGGAAGAGGATAGCAGTCTGGCACTGTTACGGCATTCACCCGTCTATAATCCGTACAGAAACGGAAAGACCCATCGGGCTTTGGAACCAGTAAACAGGGGGAACTCCAGGGGCTATAACTAGGTTTTGCCAGACCATTTTCTAATAAATAACCCACCTCCTGTCGCATGAGCTCTCGCTTAACTGCATTTGTCCGGTAGGCATGTTGTTTTATTGGTATCGCTGAAGTCACCACAATGTCGTGTTGCAAAACAGTGGTACGAGAAGGTACATCCTGAAAAATGGATGGAAAAGCCCGAATCAAACCCTCCAAATCGTGTCTTAGAACATCGGGTAAATGACCTACAAGTAAAGTCAAGTTAGACAAGATTTCCGAGTTTGGGAAACGACCATTCCAAGACAAGTCTCTTCCAACCTGTATAGTATCAGGGTCTTCCTCATCCATCGTAACTGTTGCCGATGTAAGTACTGGAACCACTACATCATTGGGGAGCTTCTCAGCCACCTGCAAATCACTCTCTTTTCCATGATAAGCCTTTAACATATTTACATGGCACACCCTTGTCTGGCGACGGCGGTCTGGAGTATAGATCTCATAGTTAGTGTCACTAAGTTTGTCTTTAATAACATACGGACCAGAGAATTTCGCAGACAAGGAAAAACCAGGCAGAGGAAGCAAGACCAAAACATAATCACCTTTCTGGAACTTACGGTCGACTGCTTTTTTATCAAAATGTTGTTTCATCTTTCTTTGACTCTCCTTCAACGCATCATGAGCCACAACACGAGCTTTTTGTAAACGTTCTTTAAACTCACTTACATAATTTAGCAGATTGTACCGTTTCTCACCCTCATCTAGAAATTTCTCCTTAAGGAGCTTCAATGGACCGCGGACCTCATGTCCAAACACTAACTGGGCAGGACTAAAACCCAAAGACTCCTGCACAGTTTCGCGTACCGCAAACAAAACCAAGGGCACCCCTTCATCCCAATCCTTTGCAGTTTCAAAACAATACTTTCGGAGCATGGATTTCAGGGTTTGATGAAACCTCTCAAGAGCTCCTTGACTTTCAGGATGATAGGGACTTGACAAACGGTGAGTAATTTTAAGGGTGGTCATTACTTGTTTAAACAACTTTGACATAAAGTTAGTTCCCTGGTCAGTTTGAATTACTTGTGGTAACCCGAAAGTGGTAAAGAATTTAATTAATACCTTCGTAACCACAGGAGCAGTGATTCTTCTCACTGGAATAGCCTCAGGAAACCGAGTGGCTGTACACATGATGGTAAGAAGGTACTGATTTCCACTCTTGGTTTTGGGTAACGGACCGACACAGTCCACCAGGACCCGCTCAAACGGCTCTCCCACTATAGGAATTGGCGTAAGAGGAGCAGGAGGGATAACCTGATTAGGTTTCCCAACACATTGGCACACATGGCACGAGCGGCAATAGTTTGCAACATCCCTCTTAAGTGTAGGCCAAAAGAAATGGTTCAAAATGCGATTATAGGTTTTTGTAACCCCTAAATGTCCAGACCACTTATGTGCATGGGCCATCTGCAATATATTATCTCGATATGGCAGTGGAACAACAACCTGTAACACACTGTAGTCATTCAGAGAATCATGAGGAGACCATTTTCTCATTAGAACACCATCAACAAAGAACGTAACCGAACGCTTAGTTGCTTCATCAGGGCTACCAGTAGAGGAAAAATACTTTTTAAGACTGGCGTCAGCCTTTTGAGCATCAATGAGCTGTTGTCTACTCACTTTTAACTCTTTCCCCTCAGTTGCAATTTGATTCGGGGACTGAAAAGGGTTTAAAGGACACAAAACAGGAGATGTAACTGAAGCTGAATTGAGAACATGTTCGTTCAGGAACGTTTCTGACAAGTCAATCTCATCTCCCTTTTTAGAAGCCTGAGCACGGGTGACCACACAAGCAGGGAAGATTTTTGGGTATTCATTGAACAAAACATCTGGCATGGACGATTCACCAGCCTTCTCAGTTATTTCCAAAACTGGTATCACTTTCTCTCCAGCCAGATCATTACCTAGAATGAACGCTATGCCATTTACAGGTAAAGATTCACATACGGCGACCTTGAATTTCCCAGTCACCAAGTCAGAACACAGATAAACGTAGTGTAGTGGAACAGTTACATACTTCATGTCAATCCCTTTACAGACAGCATATGCCCCACAGAAAGATTGACTTGAAAAAGGTAGCGTTTCTGCAAGTACCAAGGATTGCATTGCTCCCGTGTCACGAAGAATTCGTATCGGGATTTTGTTCTGCTCTTCACCTACTAGAGAAAGAGTTCCTGACATTACAAATGGTTCATAACTAGGGTCAGGAAGCTGTTGCAACCGGTTGCCAACAGGCTCCATCAAAGTAGAGGAAATCGTGCTGATCAATGCAACACTTTGGCTTTTGCTAGAAGTTTGTGGTGTTCGTTCTTGTCTTTTCCTCAGAACCGGACAATTTGAAATAAGATGGTCAGGTTTGTGGCAATAAAAACAAGAACCCCGGGACAAAGTCTTCTCCCTACTAGGCGCTAGCTTGGGGTGACCTGTCGACTCAGAAGAGATTACTCTAACGGGCTTAAATACAGTCTTATGTGTTAACACAAACTCATCGGTCATGACTGCTGCTTCAGCCATTGAGGAAACTTTCCTTTCATTTAAGTACACCACTATTCGATCTGGAAGGCTATTCTTAAATTCTTCCAGGAGAATGAGCTGTTGTAAGGATTGTATATCAGTTACATGGCTGGCCTGACACCACTTTTCAAACAGCACTTCCTTCTCGCGGGCAAACTCAACAAAAGTCTGAACAGAAGACTTTTTAAGACTCCTGAACTTCTGCCGATAGGCCTCAGGCACAAGTTCATAAGCTCGCAATATAGCTATCTTCACTTTATCATATTGCAAGCTATCTTCCAAGGGCAACGACGAGCACACCTCCTGTGCTTTCCCAACAAGCTTACAATGTAGAAGCAAAGCCCAAACATCTTTAGGCCAACTTAAGGCTATTGCGATGCGCTCAAATACACTGAAGTAAGTGTCCACCTCAGATTCTCTAAAAACTGGGACAAGAGAAACATTTTTACTTACATCAAATGATGAAGCTAGGGACATATCAGTAGGCAATCGTACCAAGCCAGGCATAGGAGCAGGTTTTTCGGATGGAAGTGAGGTTGGAGAAGGTGGGGTTACTGTAGGAACATCGCCCACTTTGCGCAAGTCATGGGTAATCCGCAACGCTTCCACCTCCAATTCCCGAAAACGGATATCACGTTCCACCTCCAGTTCCATACGCCGTAATGCTAGTTTTAACTCACTTTCTTTTTCTCGCTCCAAAGCCTTTTCCTGAGACTCAAACTGAAGTCTTGCAAGACGGACTTTAACGCGAGCCGCATCTCTAGAATCTGCAGAGAGAGAAGGAGACACAGGATCAAAACGAGGTAGTGTGGCTCTTACTTGTTCAAGGTCAGGTGCAATCGCCCCTCTTGGAGTCTCTGAACGATCCGTAGCCTCACAAACCCGTGTCGTGTCAGCAACAACCGGTATGGGATCTAAGATCCCCAAGTCAACAAGTCCTTCACCAACGATGGACTTTATCTCTCTCTTCAAGAGGCCTTTTGACACCGCTAACCCATAATGTGCTGCTATTTCCAACAAAGTGTCCTTTCGACATCTGTTTAAAACTTCCCATGTTGGTTCCTCCACAAAAGTCTGCCTATCGAAACCACTTGCCATCCTGTATATTTTCCCAACACGAGAAAAAAAATTCGATGACTTATGATCTGCAACCTCTCAATAAAAGCAACCTACTACTACTTCCCCCAAAACAGGGCAATATGGACAAGTTTAAATCGTTCTCCCGGACGAGCCCCCACTTGTTACGATCCTGCCTGCTCGCTTTTGGTCTAGAGGTGGGCAGAATCAAATAACAATATATATTAATAGGATGAGTACAGGATTTATAAAATGTCCGGCCCGTTTAATTTTTTTTAAGGGGTGCCGGTAGAAGTGTTCGCAATGATCAGAGATAATTAAAGAGATGTTAATAAGTGAGGGAAGACTATACTGTAAATATATATATTTATTTATAACAATATAAATAAGTGAGTACAGAACAGAAAGGCAACTGGCCCAAAACGGCCCAACTAAACCACAAGGTATCAGTGCGGCAGAAACCTTACAAAAACAAACCAAAAGACTGCCGGTGCGTTTATACAGGTTTAGAGAGATGGAGTTTACTAATGTACCAACCCAAACTTATACTTAGGGTATCAACAATAATATCACAAAAAAAAGGGTTGTATATTTATATATATATATATACAACAGTAACCCAAAACTACCCGTGAGGGAGAGAGAGCTTAGCGGTGCCAAAGAAAAGAAATTAAAGGAACTCCTAAACCTACTCTCAACACAACACGCTGCACTATCTTTAGCAAAAATACAGGGGTTGGCACACGCCTCTTACCTGGGGTGTCTAGACAGAGAAACAATCCTACGTGCTGCAGAGTGTAAGTGCGCGCACAGGCTTACCTGCTCTCTTCCCGACGGTAGCGTATAACACAGGTCGCGATCTGTGACAGAGTCCAACGATACAATGGAGTCGTTAACCAACAGCTCTTACACAGCGACTAAAACACAAGTGAACACAGAGTCACAAACCAAAACAGGCATAAGATCAACAGGCGCGCCCCACAAACCATACGTGTTCCCAAACACAGAACCGGAAATGGCGCGCGCTCTACGGTGTTCCCGCTTCCTCTTTGAAGCGTAAAGCCCGCCTCCAGTCTGAGAACTCGCTCTTCCATTTGTCCACGGCTGCAGCTCAATCTCGCTGAGTGACAGGCGTTCTTCCTATAGACTCAGAGAGGAGAAAAGAGAAACAACAGACATTTCCCGACGCCAGTAATAAATAATAATAATAATAATAACGTGCAGACCCTTGCACGTAACAAAAGATAAAAATATGATTATTCAAATATGTATATTTTCACAGAATAACCATTCATTGTTAATCAATATCAGTTTATATTTCAGACAAAGTTTAAAATATATATTTTATTACTTTTTTTCACTCCAGGTTCTGGAAGTTACTGAATAAGTCATCATTGCAGGGTTTAAGGATTCAGTCCCCCTCAGAAGAACTGGCAATGTTTTGTTTTGTTATACTGTATGTTAAATCATATGCTCAAATGCATTTAATTACTAGTCACAATCTGATATTGCTTTTTATTATTTTATGTATATTTTTCTTTGTTTTGTTCGTGTGTTTTTTTCCTCTCTCTTGATGAACTGCTTTGATTGTTTTAATGGCTTGTGCTGTTTTCGCTACTCTGTAAAGCTTTGAATTGCTTCTGTATGAAAGGTGCTCTATAAATTAACTTGCCTTGCACATTAGAGAACGTTTCTTAAACAAAACAATTAAACATTAACAAGTTAATGATCGTAGAGCTGCCTAATATTAGCTTAATATTGCCAGCTACTGAACTCTAGGTCAAATATATTCGCTTATTAAGGGAAACCTTAAAATACATGTATTTTAAAATCACCAACCATAACTAATTATGAATTATAGGGTTTGTATCATGTTCGCATGTCAATTTAACAAAATTAATATGCATGATATATCTTCTTATGTATTTTCTTTGCTGATGATAAATAAAGTGCTTTAAGCAATCAACATCCTGTGCTCTTTCCAGTCCTTTAGATATCCTGGTGGCTTTTGTGAATTAAGTTTTATCTAACCCTATACAAATCTACATGACAGTTTTATTATTAAAAGATCTTGTTTGGTTCGAGCAGAAATTACTCATTATTTCTGGATCTTTATCTAATATTTGTGTAAAACAAATTTAAAACATGTTATTTTGTAAAATGTAAAGGACAACCACGCCCATGCTAGACCAGTGGCGATTGCATTTTCTGTCAGCACTTATAGGACAGCATTTCTGTAGGAAGACCATGTGCAGCCCAGAGTGAATCAAACAAAAGCTGGAGTAATATTTTAATAAATCAACTCACTGTGAGGAGGCTGAACACCACGAAAATGGAGAAGAACCTCGTGATGAATGATCACCAGATAACCAGGTAACATACAAGAGAGCTTAAGAAGACGCTGTTAAACACCTGCACAGGTGCACCTCCTCACCTGAACTTTATTAAAACCAACGGCCAGCGCTTGCTGCCACCCAGTGGCCGATTTTTGGTATTACAGAACAGCTCCTGCTGCAGGTCAACAGTTACTTATAAAAATAGTTCTCTTGGTGAGATACATTTTGAGGTTGTGTTTCTTGACAATTTTCTAAAATACTCTTAAAGTCATTGAGTTATTGGTATATCAAACAGTTTAACCTTAAAGGCTCAGCGATCATGAATATTCAGCAAAGGTTTCTGCTTATAACATTTTACAAGCTTGAGCTGCAGATAGTGACAGATCTAAATTATATTATTGATCTGAGAAACATAGTCTATAAAAAGTAGTTTTATAATATTTGATTTAAAGTGGTAAATCCAGAGATGCTCACAAGTCATTTTTTGCAAGTCCAAGTCAAGTCTCAAGTCTTTGGTCTTAAGTCAAGTCTCTGGTCTCAAGTCCAAGTCAAGTCTCAAGTCTTTGTTCTCAAATCCAAGTCAAGTCTCAAGTCTTTGTTCTCAAGTCTTTGTTCCCAACTCCAGATCATAACAAAGAAGACAAAGGATATACCTGCACATGGCTACATTGTTTGCAGCTTTTTCAGTCTTCTATGGATTATTTTAAACTACTATCTCCCGGTTATATACAAGGAAACAAGCAACAAAACACTGGTCAAATGAAATTTACAAGTTACACAAGGTATGTCTTTGTTTGGCTACTTTGTGGGTGGTTTTTCTGTTTTCCACTTGGACAATGCCTGACTGTGACTGAAGATGAAACATCAAGTAGTCTGGTAAATGCTTCACCTATGATTGTAAAACCAATCCTGAGCTTCTATGGATATGGATATCATGTTGTTTATTTAACATGCTGGCAAAACAATCGGGCACTTCAAGCTAAATCCAAGAATAAACAACATACTAAAGGCAGAAAGAAAGCATGGTCTTTATTTCTCCTCCTGCTCCTGTTAAGTGGTGATATACAGCTGAATCCTGGTCCTTCAAAAAACAACAGTTTGGATTTTTCTGCTGGTGTACAGATTGGGGAGTGTCTGCAGCAGCTACCAGTGGCCTCAAATGGCATAAAAGTATTGGCGAATTCAACTGCCCCTGCACATGATGGAGATTTTACACTCGAGTTGAACCATCATGCACTTTCTACTTCAGCAATACAAATTGGAGACATTGCACGTTTTATTATGAAACAGGATATAAAAAATTCTGGAACCGCAGGACAAAAGCAACAAGAATTAAAATATTTTCAAACTGTTAATCTGCAAAGGTAATTTGGGACGCAAGGGCTAAACCAAAGGGTATATTTGGGGGCCACCTTAACATTCGCAGTATTATATCAAAGCGAGACGAAGTTCAACACTTACTAAGTGACTCTAATTTAGATTTCTTAGCTCTGAGTGAAACCTGGTTAAATAGTAACATTCCAACAAATATGATTGATGTCCCTGGATACACCTGCTATAGGAGTGATCGACAGTGTGGAAAGGGAGGTGGAGTATTGATCTACATAAAAGACATTTTTAAATGTTCTGTTATTGAATTGGATACTAGTGGTTTAGAATGTCTGGTTTTAAATGTTGTGCTTTCGTCTACAATGAATTTTAACATTTTGGTTTTATACAACCCACCCTCGCATAATGTTTTATTTTATGATTATTTTGATAAATTATTGAAGTCATTTAATGCACGAACTGAAATAATTTTAATGGGAGATCTTAATATAAATTGGCTGGACAATTGTAAAAAGGAAAAACTCAAAATGATTGCATTAAAACATAAATTGCATCAAATTATAACTAATGCAACAAGAATTACACGAACTAGTCAAACACTATTAGATTTAATTTTTTCAAACAAACCAGAGCGAGTAGTTAAAACCTACAACCTTTTAACGGGTCTATCTGATCATAATATGACCTTGATTGTCAGAAAATTGACTAAAAAGAGACTTCAGGCCAGCTTTTTTGGACCCACAGTAAAATGTCAACAAATGGGAATCCCTAAACAGAAAAGGCCCCAATTTGAAAATGAGCTGACAAATGTAAATTGGGAGAATCTATTACAAATTTAGAACGTAAATCAGTGTTGTGATTTTCTAATGGAGACACTCTCAAATACAGTACAGAAGTTCACATGTTCATTAAAAAAAAATCGGAAACAAGCCAATTTACCCTGGATAAACAAGAATATTAGTCAACTTATGAAAAAGAGGGATTTGGCATTGAAGAAATTTGTATCCACAAAATTACAAACAGATATGCTTGTTTTTAAAGGATTACGGAATAAAGTGGTCAGTGAACTAAGGAAAGCAAAATCTTCCTATTTTATGCAGCTGATTGCTGAATCACGGGGCAACAGCTCTCTTATTTGGAAACATATGAATAAGCTAGTCAATAGGAAAACTAATCAACGTAAAACTATAACTAAACTAAATATAAATGGAGAAGTTAGTTCTGATGATATGGAAATTGCAAATGAATTCAATTCTTTTTTTGTCAAATCAGTGGATGAGCTTGCAGCAAACTTTAAATCCTGTCCTGTGTTACATGAGGAAGTGATAGATTCTCCTAAGTCCTTCTACATTACACAGATGGATAACGATAAGATCAATACAATTATTAATAAGCTAAACAATTCAAAAGCGAAGGATATATTTAACATAGATACTTCTCTAATTAAAATGAATAAAACAACGTTATTGAGACCAATATTATATTTAGCAAATTTATCCTTTAAAGATGGCATATTTCCTCACAGTTTTAAAACAGTGGTTGTGACCCCAATTTTGAAATCTGGAGCACACGATGATGCGTCCAATTATCGACCCATTTCAATAGTACCAGTAATATCAAAAGTCATTGAAAAGTTAGTAGCTGAACAACTGATTAGTTATTTGGACACAAATCACCTACTAAACCCTAAACAATTTGGATTTCGATCAAAATATTCTACAGAAATGGCCATATGTCATTTTACAGAGGCCATTAAAAGTAGTCTGGATCAAGGTAAAGTTGTTGGAGCAGTGTTCTTAGATTTTAAAAAAGCCTTCGATACTGTGAACCACAAAGTGCTATTGATGAAATTAAAACAACTAAATTTTTCCCAACAAGCGTTAAACTGGTTTAGATCTTATCTTGATTCTAGGCAGCAATGTGTAAAAATAAACAGTGTTAAATCTACAATGCAGAAATGTAAGTTAGGTGTACCACAAGGATCGATCCTGGGGCCTCTGCTTTTCTGCTTGTATATAAATGATCTACCTCAAATCTGCAAAGATGCAAATTGCCAACTGTATGCGGATGATACAATAATTTATGTAACTGCAGACACTCCCACTCAGGCTGCAGAATTATTAACTAAGCAGTTAGTTGGAATATCACAGTGGCTGCAGGAAAACGGCTTAACTTTAAATTATACAAAAACAGTTTCAATGTGTTTTTCTTTTAAAAGAAAAGCACAGAAAGAGTTTAAAGTAAATATGGACCAACAGGAAATCAAGGAAGTACCTGAGTTCAAATATTTGGGGGTTATTCTAGATCCTAAACTAAAGTTTGATTCTCACATTAAAAAAATGTCCAAGATAATAAAGATTAATATAAACTGTTTTCGTTTGATAAGACCCTGTATATCTACCAAAGCAGCTCAAATGTATATGCATGCAATGGTACTATCACATATGTCGTACTGCTCTATCATCTGGGGTCAGGCCTCTAAATCTGTCATTAAGCCATTAATGTCATTATACAAGCAAACCCTAAAAGTGTTTGATAAGAAACCAGTAAAGTGGCATCATTGCCAAATTATTCAAAAATATAATTTGCTGAGTTTTGATAATTTCCTTAAATTTTCATTTATAAAAACAATATTTAAATGTACTAATGGTCTTGCCCCTGAAGTAATTTGAAAGTTAATAGAAAAACATAATACGGAAGTTGTGAGAACAAGAGCTAGGGTCAGTGGGAATTGCAGAGTTAAAAGGTGTAGAACCACCACGGGACAGTCATCGTTCTCAGTTAAAGGGTCACAGTTATGGAACGCTTTACCACAGGATCTAAAATCATTGTCAGACATGAGGTTGTTCACAACAAAACTGAAGCACTGGCTGAAAGAACAACAACACTGTGAACATTGAGGTTCAATCTGGGCATGTAATTGTTAAGTATGTTATTTGTCTAACTTGTGATTGCACTGTACTTTTTTATGTCATTCTCATTAAATTTTTAGATTAAAAGCCTAACCAGGGACAAGGGCTGTAAATTAGCCTTTGGCTAGAATCCCTGTGTACGCTGCATCTTTTGCCCACGGGTGATAATGTTTTGTTGTACTGTCCCTGTAAAAATAAATAAATAAATAAATAAATAAATAAATAAATTGAAATTACAACTATTAAGATATCCTTTACGCACACATTGTAGTACGCCCTTATTGTGTAAAATAAATTAATCAGACAATTTCATTGGCTTACTGAAATAATTATTCAACGTGTTTCCACTTAGCCTAGATTATATAAAC
>JAOVVE010546971.1:0-12059 GCA_028565655.1 Hoplisoma axelrodi | reverse complement strand
GGCTCAGAAAAGTGGCAGAAGGTCTTGGTTTTGGTGAAATCAGAATCCATTGACTGTTTCATTGGGCCTGGGTCGCGGAGGCAGCAGACTAAGCAAAGCAGCCCAGACAACCCTATCTCTAGATAAATCTTCTTTTCCTCAAGATCTCCTTCCAATTAAGGAGTCCAGAAGGCATCCGGACCAGATGCCTGAGCCTCAACATGGAAGGCCAGCAGCTGTACAAGCCCCTTTCAAATGATCTAACTCCTCACTTTATCGCTAAAGGAAACTTCAGCAACTCTGCAAAAGGAAACTTATTTCAGTCACTTGTATTCATGACCTTGTTCTTTTGGTCACTACCCAGAGTTCGTAGCCATAGGTGTGAGTAGTAAAGTAGACTCACTGGCAAATTGAGAACTTTGAATTCTGGCTTAACTTTTGATTCACCACAACAGTCTAAAGTCACTGCAGAAGCAAACGCTGCACGATTCGCCTGTCAACCTTCGCCAAATGTTTCACTTACTTCTGTTCATAGCATACATGGACAGAACTTCTAGGTTCAGCAAAGTGGCGGAAAGCTTTTGGTTTGGTGACATCAGAATCCATCGACTGTTTCATTGGGCCTGGGTCACGGAGCCTAAGCAAAGCAGCCCAGAAAACTAGATATAATCTTCTCTTCCTTAAGGTGTCCTTCCAATTAAGGAGTCCAGGAGGTATCCGAACCAGATGCCTGAGCCTTGGAATGGAAGAGCAACAGCTGTACAAGCTTCTTTCAAATGATGTTATTCCTCACTCTATCGCTAAAGGAAACTTCAGCAACTCTGCAGAGGAAACTTATTTCAGCCACTTTTGTCACTTCGTGACCTTGTTCTTTTGGTCACTACCCAGAGTTCTTGGCCAAGAGTAAGAGTGGGAACATAGATTAACTGGTTAATTGAGAGCATTGCATTCTGGCTTAACTTTTGTGGAGTCACTGCAGAGTAGGGATGAGCGAGTACTGTGTTACTCGTATCTGTAATCGTATTCGTATATTGACATGTAATATCTGTAATCGTAATCGTACTCGGCCGAGTATTAGAATTGAAATTTCCTCTTCTAGTCAAATTGTTGAGGGGGGGGTTTGTGGTGGCGGTGGCAATGTTCTTTACGGTGAGATGTTTTATCCCTTACTCTGCCGAAGCGAAGGGGATACAATGAGACGAGAGGAGACAGTTTCAGTTCTGTGTGCCTGCGCCAGTGTCTTTACAGTGTTAGTGTGTGAGTGAGAACGAAGGAGGAGCTTGCGCTTTGAGCAGCTCCTTCACTAAGGAACAGACCGTGCATGAGCGAAGGAGCCGCTCGAAGCGCAAGGTGACGCGCGTCTGTTCCTTAGTGAAGGAGCTGCTCAAAGCGCAAGCTCCTCCTTCGTTCTCATTCACTCACACACTGGCGCAAGCACACAGAACTGAAACCTCCTCTCGTCTCAGTGTATCCCTGCGCTTCGGCAGAGTAAAGGATAAAATATCTCACCGTAAAGAACATTGCTATCACCGCCAACCCCCCCCGGTTAACGATTTGACTTAAAGAGGAAATTTCAATTCTAATACTCGGCCGAGTACGATTACGGATATTACATGTCAATATACGAATACGATTACAGTTACGAGTAACACAGTACTCGCTCATCCCTAATATGCTGTCTGTAAAGGAATTGACATGAAGTATGTGACTGTTCCATTACATTATGTATATCTGTGTTCTGAATTGGTGACGGGAAAATACAAGGTCGCTGTAGTGTATGTGAGTCTTTACCAGTAGATGGCATAACATTTATTTTGGGTAATGATCTGGCTGGAGAGAAAGTGGTACCAGTTTTGGAAATAACGGAGAAGGCTGGTGAATCATCCATGCCAGATGTCTTGTTTAATGAATAGCCTAAAGTCTTCCCTGCTTGTGTGGTCACCCGTGCTCAAGCTTCTAAAAGGGAAGAGGAGATTGATCTGTCAGAAACGTTCTTGAACGAACATGTTCCGAGTTTAACTTTTATAACATCCCCTCCTATTTTGGTTCCGGAAAACCCTGTTCAGCCCCAGAAACAAATTGCGAATGCAGAGAAAGAATTAAAAGTGGGTAGGCAACAGCTTATTGATGCTCAAAAGGCTGACTCCAGTCTGGAAAAGTATTTTTCTTCTGCTTGTACCCCTAATGAAGCCGCAATGCGGTCGGTTACGTTCTTTGTAGATGGTGGCGTTTTAATAAGAAAATGGTCCCCTCATGATACTCTGGGTCAGTACAGTGTGTTCCAGGTTGTAGTTCCATTGCCATACAGAGAGAACATATTGCAGATGGCCCATGGACATTCGTGGTCTGGACATTTAGGGGTTAAAAAAAACGTAGTCACATTTTGAACCATTTCTTTTGGCCTACACTTAAGAAAGATGTTTCAAACGATTGCCGCTCGTGCCATGTGTGCCAATGTGTTGAAAAACTTAACCAGGCTATCCCTCCTGCTCCTCTTATGCCAATTCCTGTAGTGGGGGAGCCGTTTGAGCGAGTCCTGGTGGACTGTGTTGGTCCGTTACCCAAAATAAAGAGTGGAAATCAGTATCTTCTAACTGTCATGTGTACAGCCACTCGTTTCCCTGAGGCTATTGCAGTGAGAAGAATCACTGCTCCTGTGGTTATTAAGGTATTATTTGAATTCTTCACCACTTTTGGATTACCAAAAATAATTTAAACCGACCAAGGAACCAACTTTATGTCAAAGTTGTTTAAACAGGTAATGACCACCCTTAAGATCACTCACCGTTTGTCAAGGCCCTATCATCCTGAAAGTCAAGGAGCTCTTGAGAGGTTTCATCAAACTCTGAAATCAATGCTCCGTAAGTATTGTTTTGAGACTGCTAAGGATTGGGATGAAGGGATGCCCTTTGTTTTGTTCGCGGTATGCGAAACTGTACAGGAGTTTGGGTTTTAGTACCGCCAAGTTAGTGTTTGGACATGAGGTCCGTGGTCTATTAAAACTCCTAAAGGAAACATTTCTAGCTGAGAGTGAGAAACAGTACAATCTGTTAAATTATGTCAGTGAATTTAGGGAATGTTTACAAAAAGCATGTGTTGTGGCTCAAGATGCATTGAAGGAAAGCCAAAGAACGATGAAGCAGCATTTCGATAAAAAAGCAGTTGACCATAAGTTCCAGAAAGGGGATTATGTCATGGTTTTGCTCCCTCTGCGTGGGTTTTCATTGTCTGCGAAGTTTTCTGGTCCGTATGTTATTAAAGACAAGCTTAGTGATATTAACTATGAAATCTATACTTCAGACCGCCGACACCAGACAATGGTGTGCCATGTGAATATGTTGAAGGCTTATCATGGCAAAGAGACTAATTTGCAGGTGGCTGAAAAGCTCCCCAATGCTAAAGTGATTTCAGTGCTTACAATGGCTACAGTTGCGTTTGATGTGGAAGACTCTGATACTATACAGGTTGGAAAAGACTTGTCTTGGAATGGTGGTTTTCAAAATTCCAAAATGCTGTCTAAGTTGTCGTTACTTGTAGGTCATTTTCCTGATGTTCTAAGACAGGATTTGGAAGCTTTGATTAACGCTTTTCCATCCATTTTCCGGGATGTACCTTCTCGTACCAATGTTTTACAGCATGACATTGTGGTGACTTCAGCAGTACCAATTAAACATGCCTACCGAATGAATGCGGTTAAACAAGAGCTCATGCGACAGGAGGTGGGTTATTTATTAGAAAATGGTCTTGCAAAGCCTAGTTGTAGCCCCTGGAGTTCCCCCATTTACTGGTTCCAAAACCAGTTGGGTCTTTCCATTTATGTATGGATTATAGACAGGTAAATGCTGTAACAGTGCCAGACTCCTATCCTCTTCCTAGAATGGAGAATTGTATTGATAATGTGGGCACGGCTCAGTTTGTGACAAAATTAGATATGCTGATGGGATACTGGCAAGTGCCTTTAATGGAATAAGCATCTGAAATTTTTGCCTTTGTGACACCTGACACTTTCTCCCAGTACACAGTAATGGCCTTTGGCTTTAAAAACGCTCCAGCTACATTCCAGCATTTGATTAATATTTTGTTGTCTAATATTCCGAATTGTTCAGCATATCTGGATGATCTTGTGGTGTATACAGGAGACTGGGCCAGTCATATTAATACTTTAAAAGCTATCTTTGAGAGGTTTGAAAAAGCCTCTATAATGATTAATTTAGCCAAATGTGAGTTTGCTAATGGTACCATTACCTATTTGGGTAAACATGTGGGATGTGGACAAGTGTGTCCTGTAGAAAAGGTCACTGCCATTTGTGATTTTCCTGTGCCCTCCACTCGTCGGGAGTTGCGCAGATTTCTTGGAATGGTTGGGTATTATCGCAGTTTCTGCAGCAATTTTTCCACTGTGGTAGCACCTTTGACATCTTTAAGCCCATCAAAGACTTTTGTCTGGACGGCAGATTGTCAGCATGCCTTTAACAGTGTCAAAACACTCCTGTGTAATGCCCCAGTACTTGCGGCGCCAGATTTTAACAAACCTTTCAAGCTGGAGGTGGATGCCAGTTCTGTTGGAGTTGGGGCAGTGTTACTGCAGGAGGATCAAAGTGGAATTGATCACCCAATTTGCTACTTTTCACGAAAGTTTAATAAGCACCAAAAGAATTATTCTACTATTGAGCAGGAGACTCTAGCACTCCTGTTATCATTGGAGTTTTTCGAGGTGTATGTAGGAAGTAGCGTGTTGCCTGTTGTTGTGTATACGGACCACAACCCGTTAGTGTTCTTGGCAAGTATGTATAATCATAATCAACGCCTGATGAGATGGTCTCTTATGGTGCAGAAATACAATTTGGAGATTAAGCATAAAAGAGGCTCTGAGAATGTAATTGCAGATGCTTTGTCTAGAGTGTAGAGGTTTGTTGATTTTGTATAGTGTAGTCGCAAACTGGTTTGCTTTCTTAGGGGGGAGCGTGTTACGTGCAAGGATCTGCACGTTATTAGTTTTATTATTATTATTTTTTTATTACTGGCGCTGGGCACGTCTGTTTCTCTCTTCTCCTCCTCTCTCAGTCCTTAGGTGGAAAAGGCTGTCACTCACCGGGATTAAGCCGCAGTCGTGGACCAATGGTGGAGCGAATACGCAGACCGGAGGCGGGCTTTACACTTGAAAGAGGAAGCGCGAACACCGTTGCGGGGCGCGACTTCCGTTTCTGTGTTGTTGGGAACACACTTGTGTTTTGGAGCGCGCTGTTGAGCCTGTGCTTGGTTTACGGTTTTGAAGTCTGTTTTGGATTGGTGTTTTCGGCGCGATTTAAGAGTCTTTTGTTTAGCCGATTGGTTTGTGTTGTGGAACTCCGAGATTGATCGCGACCTGTGTTGTGAGCTACCCTTGGGAAGAGAGAGAGCAGGTAAGCCTGTGCGCGCATCTACATTCTGCAGCACGTAGGATTCTTACTCTGTATAGACACCCCAGGTAAGCAGTGTGTGCCACCCACTGTACATTTGTAAAGACAGTGCAGTGTAGTTAGCTGGGTTGGTATTAGTAGATAGCTTGGGTTGTGTTTAGAGTAGGTTTAGGAGTTTCTTTAATTTCTTTTCTTTGGCACCACTAAAACTCTCTCTCCCTGGTAGTTTTGAGTTTTGTTATATTAAGTATATAGTTTTGTGTAGTGGTTGTTAAACCTTAATTATTTCCTTATGTTGTAATAAATAAAAACTTGTATATTATTTTTACACTATAGTCTTCCCTCTGTGGTTTATTTGTGTATATCTTCGACCTCAACATTTGACGTGAGTAAAAATGTTTCTCTTGTTCCAATTTTTAGAAAATCTGAGGTAGACACCTATTTTGGTGTATTTGAACGCATTGCGATAGCCTTAAGTTGGCCTAAGGAGGTATGGGCTTTGCTGTTACATTGTAAGCTGGTTGGGAAAGCACAGGAGGTGTGCTCATCGTTGCCCTTGGAAGATAGCTTGCAGTATGATAAGGTCAAGATAGCTATATTGCGAGCTTATGAACTTGTGCCTAAGGCTTACCGGCAGAAGTTTAGGAGTCTTAAAAAGTCTTCGGCTCAGACTTTTGTCGAGTTTGCACACGAAAAGGAAGTGCTCTTTGAAAAATGGTGTCACGCCAGCAATGTAACTGATGTGCAGTCGTTACAACAGCTGATTCTCCTGGAAGAATTTAAAAATAGTATTCCTGAACGAATTGTGATTAACTTAAATGAAAGGAAAGTTTCTTCAATATCTGAAGCGGCAGTCATGACCGATGAGTTTGTTCTAACGCATAAAACTGTGTTCAAGCCCGTTAGAATAGATTCTTCTGAGTTGACAGCAGGTCACTCCAGGTCAGGGCCTAATAGAGAGAAAACTTTGTTCCGTGGTTCTTGTTTTTATTGCCACAAACCTGACCATATTGTTTCAAATTGTCCGGTTCTTAAAAAAAAACAGGACCGAACATCACAAAACTCTGGTAAAAGCCAAAGTGTTGCGTTGGTTAGCAAGGTTTCCTCTGCTGTTGTGGAGCCTGTTGGAAATCTGTTGCTTAACGTTCCTGATCCTAGTTATAAGCCTTTTGTAATGTCAGGAACTCTTTCCTTGATAAGTGAGGAGCAGAACAACGTTCCGATACAAATTCTTCGTGACACGGGAGCAATGCAATCCTTGGTTCTTGCAAGTATTCTACCTTTTTCAACTAAGTCTTTTACTGGGGCATATGCTGTCTGCAAAGGAATTGACATGAAGTATGTAACAGTTCCATTGCATTATGTATATCTGTGTTCCGACTTGGTGACTGGAAAGTACAAGGTTGCTGTATGTAAGTCCTTACCAGTAGATGGGATAACATTCATTCTGGGTAATGATCTGGCTGGAGAGAAAGTAGTACCAGTTTTAGAAATAACAGAGAAAGCTGGTGAATCAGTTATGCCAGATGTCTTGTTCAATGAGTACCCAAAAGTCTTCCCTGCCTGTGTGGTCACCCGTGCTAAAGCTTCTAAAAGAGAAGATGAGATTAACTTATCGGAAACATTCATGAACGAACATGTTCTCAGTTCAACTTCACTGAAATCTCCTGTTTTGTGTCGTGTAGACCCTCTTCAACCCCGGAATCAAATTGCGACTGCGAAGAAAGAATTAAAAGTAGACAGACAGCAGCTTATTGATGCTCAAAAGGCTGACCCTAGTCTTGAAAAGTATTTTTCTTCTGCTTGTAGCCCTAGTGAAGCAACTAAGCGGTCGGTTGCATACTTTGTAGATGATGGCATATTAATGAGAAAATGGTCTCCTCATGATACTCTGGGTGAGTATAGTGTGTTCCAGGTAGTTGTTCCATTGCCATA
Organism: Hoplisoma axelrodi; assembly: GCA_028565655.1. Taxonomy (NCBI): domain Eukaryota; kingdom Metazoa; phylum Chordata; class Actinopteri; order Siluriformes; family Callichthyidae; genus Hoplisoma; species Hoplisoma axelrodi. The sequence goes on along the minus strand of JAOVVE010546971.1, from coordinate 4,746 downwards.
CAGAGAAAGCATATTAGAGATGGCCCATGGACATTTGTGGTCTGGACATTTAGGGGTTACAAAAACTTATAGTCGCATTTTACATTTCTTTTGGCCCGCACTTAAGAAAGATGTTGCCCACTATTGCCGCTCGTGCCATGTGTGCCAATGTGTGGGAAAACCTAACCAGGTTATCCCTCCTGCTCCTCTTATGCCAATTCCTGTAGTTGGGGAGCCGTTTGAGCGAGTCCTGGTGGACTGTGTTGGTCCATTACCCAAAACAAAGAGTGGAAATCAGTATCTTCTAACCATCATGTGTACAGTCACTCGTTTCCCTGAGGCTATTCCAGTGAGAAGAATCACTGCCCCTGTGGTAATTAAGGTATTGATTAAGTTCTTCACCACTTTCGGTTTACCAAAAATAATTCAAACCGACCAAGGAACTAACTTTATGTCAAAGTTGTTTAAACAGGTAATGACCACCCTTAATATCACTCACTGCTTGTCGAGTCCCTATCATCCTGAAAGTCAAGGAGCTCTGGAAAGGTTTCATCAAACTCTGAAATCAATGCTCCGTAAGTATTGTTTTGAGACTGCTAAAGATTGGGATGAAGGGGTGCCTCTGATTTTGTTCGCAGTATGCGAAACTGTACAGGAGTTTTTGGGCTTTAGTCCTGCCCAGTTAGTGTTTGGACATGCAGTCCGCGGTCCATTAAAACTCCTTAAGGAGACATTTCTAGCTGAGGGTGAGAAACAGTACAATCTGTTAAATTATGTAAGTGAATTTAGAGAACGTTTACAAAAAGTACGTGCTGTGGCTCAGGATGCATTAAAGAATAGCCAAAGAAAGATGAAGCAGCATTTTGATAAAAAAACAGTTGACCGTAAGTTCCAGAAGGGGGATTATGTTTTGGTTTTGCTCCCTCTGCCTGGGTTTTCGTTGTCTGCCAAGTTTTCTGGTCCATATGTTATTAAAGATAAACTTAGTGATACTAATTACGAAATCTATACTCCAGATCGCCGACGCAAGACAAGGGTGTGCCATATAAATATGTTGAAGGCTTATCATGGCAAGGAGGAGAATTTGAACATGGCCGAAAAGCTCCCTAATGCTGATGTGAGTCCAGTGCTTACAACGGCTACAGTTGCGGTTGATGTGGAAGACCCTGATACTGTACAGGTTGGAAAAGATTTTTCTTGGAGTGGTCGTTTCCCAAATTCGGAAATGCTGTCTAACTTGTCTTTACTTGTAGGTCACATACCTGAGGTTTTAAGACAGGATGTGGAAGCTTTGATTCACGCTTTTCCATCAATTTTCCAAGATGTGCCGACTCGTACCAATGTTTTACAGCATGACATTGTGGTGACTTCTGCAATACCAATTAGACAACATGCCTACCGGATGAATAAGGTTAAACGGGAGCTCATGCGACAGGAAGTAGATTATTTATTAGAAAATGGTCTGGCTAAGCCAAGTTGTAGTCCCTGGAGTTCCCCCTGTTTACTGGTTCCAAAACCAGATGGGTCTTTCCGTTTTTGCACGGATTACAGACGGGTAAATGCTATAACAGTACCAGACTCCTATCCTCTACCAAGAATGGAGGATTGTATTGATAATGTGGGCATGGCCCAGTTTGTGACGAAATTAGATTTGCTGAAGGGATACTACCAGGTACCGTTAACGGCAAGAGCGTCCGAAATTTCCGCTTTTGTTACACCTGACACTTTCTCCCAATACACGGTAATGGCCTTTGGTCTTAAAAACGCTCCTGCTACATTCCAGCGTTTAATTAACCTTGTATTGGCTGGTATTCCGAATTGTTCAGCATATCTGGATGATCTTGTAGTGTATACTGGAGATTGGGCCAGTCATATGAACACTTTGAAAGCTATTTTTGAGAGAATAAAAAAAGCATCTCTAACGATTAATTTAGCTAAATGTGAGTTTGCTCATGGTACTATTACATACTTGGGTAAACGTGTGGGAAGTGGGCAAGTGTGTCCTATAGAAACAAAGGTGACAGCAATTTGTAATTTTCCTGTGCCCTCCACTTGTCGGGAGTTGCGCAGATTTCTTGGAATGGTTGGGTATTATCGCAGTTTCTGCAGCAATTTTTCCACTGTGGTAGCACCTTTGACATCTTTAAGCCCATCAAAGACTTTTGTCTGGACGGCAGATTGTCAGCATGCCTTTAACAGTGTCAAAACACTCCTGTGTAATGCCCCAGTACTTGCGGCGCCAGATTTTAACAAACCTTTCAAGCTGGAGGTGGATGCCAGTTCTGTTGGAGTTGGGGCAGTGTTACTGCAGGAGGATCAAAGTGGAATTGATCACCCAATTTGCTACTTTTCACGAAAGTTTAATAAGCACCAAAAGAATTATTCTACTATTGAGCAGGAGACTCTAGCACTCCTGTTATCATTGGAGTTTTTCGAGGTGTATGTAGGAAGTAGCGTGTTGCCTGTTGTTGTGTATACGGACCACAACCCGTTAGTGTTCTTGGCAAGTATGTATAATCATAATCAACGCCTGATGAGATGGTCTCTTATGGTGCAGAAATACAATTTGGAGATTAAGCATAAAAGAGGCTCTGAGAATGTAATTGCAGATGCTTTGTCTAGAGTGTAGAGGTTTGTTGATTTTGTATAGTGTAGTCGCAAACTGGTTTGCTTTCTTAGGGGGGAGCGTGTTACGTGCAAGGATCTGCACGTTATTAGTTTTATTATTATTATTTTTTTATTACTGGCGCTGGGCACGTCTGTTTCTCTCTTCTCCTCCTCTCTCAGTCCTTAGGTGGAAAAGGCTGTCACTCACCGGGATTAAGCCGCAGTCGTGGACCAATGGTGGAGCGAATACGCAGACCGGAGGCGGGCTTTACACTTGAAAGAGGAAGCGCGAACACCGTTGCGGGGCGCGACTTCCGTTTCTGTGTTGTTGGGAACACACTTGTGTTTTGGAGCGCGCTGTTGAGCCTGTGCTTGGTTTACGGTTTTGAAGTCTGTTTTGGATTGGTGTTTTCGGCGCGATTTAAGAGTCTTTTGTTTAGCCGATTGGTTTGTGTTGTGGAACTCCGAGATTGATCGCGACCTGTGTTGTGAGCTACCCTTGGGAAGAGAGAGAGCAGGTAAGCCTGTGCGCGCATCTACATTCTGCAGCACGTAGGATTCTTACTCTGTATAGACACCCCAGGTAAGCAGTGTGTGCCACCCACTGTACATTTGTAAAGACAGTGCAGTGTAGTTAGCTGGGTTGGTATTAGTAGATAGCTTGGGTTGTGTTTAGAGTAGGTTTAGGAGTTTCTTTAATTTCTTTTCTTTGGCACCACTAAAACTCTCTCTCCCTGGTAGTTTTGAGTTTTGTTATATTAAGTATATAGTTTTGTGTAGTGGTTGTTAAACCTTAATTATTTCCTTATGTTGTAATAAATAAAAACTTGTATATTATTTTTACACTATAGTCTTCCCTCTGTGGTTTATTTGTTGATATCTTCATTGATTATTGTGAGCACCTCCACCACCTCGCTCTCTCTTTAACAACATTCAGGAGGACAATTTATAAATCCCTTACCTATTATATTATGTGATTCTGCCCTCCCCTTGGGCCAAACACCACGGGCAGGATCGTAACACTGATGAACAGTAGTACCTGAGTGTACTGAGGATTCGGCGTGGTGGTGTTGCCAGTTCTCCCTCGCTGTATTTCTCTGGGTTAAACAGAAAGCTGGACTGCAGCTGCTCCACCGAAGAGATCAAGCTATAGAAACTGTGCAGTAATTCCATATGAACAGGCAGGGCATCCTCACTTGAGCCCTCCTGTGGTGTTTCCTGGTAAGAACATACACAGCTCTGTCAACAATTATCAGTATTGACACCAACCATCAAATTGGGATCACTTTTTTTTTTTTAAATCAGAACTGTGAACGCAAAATCTGGATTAAACTGGTTCTCTCCAGAGAAAAAGTAATGCTGATAGAATGTTCACAACACATTCCATTGGAGAACAAACCGTTCAGACCATTTTCCAGCTATCTGACAAGATAAACACAGAGAATTTTGACTCCTCAAACTGGAACCATCATCATTAGTGGTGTAACGGATCAAGCCGCACGGATTGGTCCACACGTGACCCGCGGATCAGTTGCAAAAAGTTTAACCATGACTGTGAGGAATGCAGTTTTAGTAATTATTACATAGTTAAAGTGATATTTTTTTAATCTCGATGCGTATATGCAATGTAAAAATATAAAGAATGCCTGTGACTATCCACTCTGCCTGTTAGCATGCGCATTGCAATTGGCCGGGGGGTGGACCAAGAAAATGTTTTGCGCATGCTTCACTTTTACGACAGCGTGATTTCTGTTTGTGTTTCAGCGAGTTTTGAAATGAGGGTTTTCAGGTTTTAGGAGAAGTATATCTCCCACACACTGTGGCCAACTTAGCGAATTTTCAGACCTTTAAGCGACTTTTTTTTTTTTTTTTAAACGCAACTAGCGCCAAATCTAGCGAATTTTCAGACCTTTAAGCAACTTTTTTTTTTAAAGCGACTAGCGCCAAATCTAGCACTTTTTCAGACCTTTAAGTGACTTTTTTTTTAAAAAGCGACTAGCGCCAAATCTAGTGACTTTTCAGATCTTTAAGCGACTTGTTGTTTTTTTTAAGCGTCTCGCGCCAAATCTAGAGACTTTTCAGACCTTTAAGTGACTTTTTTTTTTTTAAAGCGACTAGCGCCAAATCTAGTGACTTTTCAGATCTTTAAGCGACTTATTA
>JAOVVE010538259.1:0-12145 GCA_028565655.1 Hoplisoma axelrodi | reverse complement strand
AAACATGTATTATGCAAATTAGGCAATGGCGTCATTTAGTGACTTCTAGCGAATTTTAGGACAGCCAATAGCTACTTTCCTTACTGAGGAGTTGGCAACACTAATATTCTCACTCAGGTGAACCAAACATAGTACGGAGTTTGTGAATGACATGTTTTACGAATTACCATGTGACCCGTAGTAAACCAAAATCCCGGACGTTTGTGAAATTCTGCCCCAACATTTTTTTAAGTCTAAAAAAGAAAACATTTGGGGAAAAAGAGGACGTCTGGTCACCCTAGTTTAAAATAACATATTTTGATGACCATGAGAACATGTGGGCCCAGACCCATTCAGAACCACATGCTCCAGAACATCACAGCAGAACTCTGGAGATGCAGATCAGTCTTAAAGTCTTCAGTGATGTCTCTGAGCAGATGAATCGGTTGCAGAACCTGGAGGTACCGGTTCCGACTCTGTAACGACAATGCTTCTTTATACCACACACACTAAACCGGTTTTGAGTAGACGCTTTGATGTTTATATCCTGGTTGAGATGCTACTGTTGGATCTGATTTTTACTTAAGTAAAGTTTTAAATAAACACAGTGTACAGTCCAGTTGTAAGAAAAAAAGATAAATCACAATGCTCTTTCTTTAGGGGTCGCAATGGCAAACTTCATCAGCTGTTAAATGTATAACTGAATACGAATGTCTAGCATTAATTCAGGTATGATTATTGGAATGTTTGTCTCGTTCTTCAAACCAGTTTATTTGTCACATACATAGTGATACAACGTTTAGTAAAACACTTTGACTACAAACAACACATGTTAAGTAAGAGAATAAGATAAAATAAATAAATCAAGTAAGGCAAATGTATATTACAATAAGTCACAAGACAAGGTTAAAATGATCTGAACTGAACAACTGTACTAATGTAAGGTGCTCAAAGACTTAAAAAGTGAAAGGGTAATTAAAGTGGTAGTGGGTTAAAGTTCACAAAGTACATCTGAATGTGCAACTAATGTGGTGCAAAGTGGTGAGTCCAAAATCTCCTGAAAGTCATGAAAGTGTGGGGAAGCTCCTCCCCATTATCTCAGGGTTTGCTTTCAAGAAGCAAAAATAATGTAGCTCATTAGCTGACACACGGTGGCGTAGTGATTAGCATGTTTGCCTCTCAGCGCTGGAGATCCAAGTCTGAATCCCAATCTGAGTGGAGTTTTCATGTTCTCCACGTGTCCTTGTGGGTTCATTGCAGTTTTTTTCTGTTTTCCCCCCCACAATCCTAAAACATTCAAGGTAAATTGGCTGCTCTGGCCCTATATAGTAAGTGTGTGCTTAGTGATGAATTGATGCCCTGTCCTAAATGTATCTGGGAATCCCCCCCCCCCCCCCCGCGGCCCTAATATAAGATTACAAGGTATAAAATAAAGAAATAAATGGACAACACCTAATTATCTAGAATACTTTTCTTTATCCATGTCTGTAATTACAGCAATAGAATGACATGATAATGTAAAAATCTTTGCTCATTCATTTGATTCTAAATGAATGATCACAGTTCTAATAAAGATTAGGTTTTGTGGCACAGGGGAAGGAAAAACAAAGCTTAATTTAAACCCAAAATCTTAAGTTTATCCCTGACTTTGAATGCTACAATACAGAGCACGGACCCAAATAGTGCTCCCCCTACAGGCAGGTACATGCTGAACATCTGTGCATAAAGAGAATAATGAGGCTCAGCTGATCCAATAAGAGGACCTCGTTAAGGTTGAACTGGTGAGTCTCCTTAAAAGAGAACAGGTTCTACCTCATACATGTGTCTTCAGGTTAAGAAGTGGTTTGATTCTGTTCTGAGGTTCTGGATGTGGTGTGAAAAATGAAGAGGTTTTTTTTTTTTTAAATATGCAGCTTTGTCTTCAATCTCCTGATATTTATCAAATTATTAACTTTAGACCTTTTCTCTTTTTAGTGTTCTCGTTCTGTTCTTGGCTGTACTGATATGGAGAGATTCAAGTGGACTTGCTGGTGAGTTAAACACAAAGTTCTACCAGGTTCATGTTCTGAACTGTTTGTAACCATCTTTCTGTTTGTAGTCTGGAATCAAAAACCTGCTCAATTTTGGCCAAGGGATAGTTTATTTGGGGGTCAATTGTCTCGTCCTGATGTCTCCACCAATAATGTTCGAACTGCAACTAGTACTTCAGGTTCTCCTCAGACCGCAAGTGACTCCACCAGCCAATCTGCAGATTCCCACAACCCCAGTTCTTGTGGAACTGTATCTCTGACGCCTCAGCTGGTTCCATCCCAGATGGGACAGTTGAACAGTCCTGTTTCTTCATCTCAGAATGGTGGTCCATCTGTGTCTCTGCAGCAGGGAGGTAGTTCTGGTGGTTCAAGTCAGTACACTGCTCAGACTTCAGGCTTTCAAGGATTTGCTGGTTCTCCTCAAACCACCTTAACCTCTGGATTTCAGAACCAGGCTTTCCTATCTTCAGCTTCTTCCCAGGGTGTTCCAAGTGGCTCTGCTTCAGCTTTCCAGCAACATAGTTCTGATCAGTTTATTTCATCAGGTCAAAAAATTCCTCCAGTGCCACAGACGCAAAGCTTTAGGCCTGTATCTCAAGTAGTACCAGATATAGCTTCTCAGACCCAGGTTTCTCAGGCCTCACCTCAAGGTGTACAGAGTGTATCTGCCTTGTCAGCTCAGCAACAGAGCTATGATCAGTCTGCAGGTGGTTCTAGCTGGTTTGTTTCATCAGGACAAGGGGTACCATCTAGTCAAGGTCAGTATGCTCCTGTATCACAGACCCAAACCCTCAGGCTTGTACCCCAGGTGAACCAAGGTTCAGGACCTTGGGTTTCACCTCAAGGTGTAGTGGGTGTATCTGCTTCTCCAGCTCAGCAACAAGGCTATGATTCAGCAGGTGGTTCTAGATGGTTTGGTTTATTAGGACAAGGGGTCCCATCTCCTCAAGGTCTAGATGCTCCTGTAGTCCAAGGTTCAGGAACTCAGACCCAGGGTTCCCAGGCCTCACCTCAAGGTGTACTGAGTGTATCTGCCCCTTCAGCTCAGCAACAGAGCTATGATCAGTCTGCCAGTGGTTCTAACTGGTTGGTCTCATCAGGACAAGGGGTTAGTCCAGTACCTCAGACACGCAGTCCTGTAGCCCAGGGTTCTCAGACCTCACCTCAAGGTATTGCAGGTGTACTTGCCCCTTCAACTCAGCAACTAAGCTATGATTCAGCGGGTGGTTCTAGATGGTTTGGTTCACTAGGACAAGGTGTTCCATCTAGTCATGGTCTAAATACTCATGTAGTTCAGGGCTCAGGACCTCAGACCCAGGGTTCTCAGGCATCACCTCAAGGTGTACTGGGTGTATCTGCCCCTTCAGCTCAGCAACAGGGCTATGATCAGTCTGCCATTGGTTCTAGCTGGTTGGTCTCATCAGGACAAAGGGTTAGTCCAGTACCACAGACACTCAGTCCTGTAGTCCAGGGTTTCCAGACCTTACCTCAGGTTGTAGCAAGTGTACCTGTCCTTTCAGCTCAGCAACAGGGCTATGATCAGTCTGCAATTGGCTCTAGCTGGTTTGGTTCATCAGGACAAGTGGTTCCATCTAGTCAAGGTCAGAATGCTCCTGTATCACAGACCCAAACCCTCAGGCTTGTACCCCAGGTAGGTTCAGGACCTTTGGCTTCTCCTCAAGGTGTAGTGAGTGTATTTACCCCTTTAGCTCATCAACAGAGCTATGATCAGTCTGCAGGTGGTTCTAGCTGGTTTGGTTTATCAGGACAAGGGGTTCCATCTAGTCAAGGGCTGAATGCTCCTGTAGTCCAGGTTTCAGGATTCCAGACCCAAGGTTCTCAGGCCTCACCTCAAGGTGTAGCAAGTGTAGCTGCCCCTTCAGCTCAGCAAGACCTCAATGATCAGTTGGCAGGTGGTTCTAGCGGGTTTTTGTCAGGCCAAGGGGTTCCATCTAGTCACGATCAGAATGCTCCTGTATTACATACCCAAACCCTTAGGCTTGTACCCCAGGTAGTCAATGGTTCAGGACCTTGGGCTTCACCTCAAGGTGTTGCTTCCCCAGCTCAGCAATGGAGCTATGATCAAGCTGCATCCTGGGTGGCTTCACAGGTCCCGGGTCAAAGTCAGTCCTCTTCTGCATTTCAGACCCAGCTACCAGGACCTGCAGCTGGCAATGTGGCAAGCCTGTTTACTACTCAGGGTACTTCAAGCTGGAATAACCCACCCCAGAGACCCAGCTCAGGTTCAACCCAATTCCAACCCTCTCAAAATGCTGCTCAGGTATCACAGGCTTCTCAGTCACCTGTACCTAAAAAATGGTTTAATGTAATGCCTTCTGGTTTTACTCCATCCTGGAGTTCAGTGTCTCCATCTGCATGGGAAACTGCAAACAATAACCCTTATGCATCTCTGAGCCAAGATGCTGCACCATCAGCTGATGCCATGTTCCAGAGTGGTGGCCTAAGTTCATCTTTTCAACCATCAGCTGTCTCCACAACTAATTCTGTTGCTGGATCTTCATCCCTGAGTCAGACCTCATGGCCTCCTGCTGCTGTAGTATCCAGCGGACCAATTTCTATTAGTGCACTGCCTTCGCAGAACACCTGGCAGTCTACTGGACCTTCCCAAGCTGTGCTTCAGGGTAGTTCAACTGTTCCTGCTGCCTCGTCCAACCTTCTAAGCAGTGTTGCCTCCAGGGTTCCCATTTCTTCTCCAGGAATCACAAGCAGCTCTAACTTTGTACCCAGCCAGGCGAGTGATGCTTCTGTACAGAGGGTCCCAGTTAACCAACTGAACTTCAATACAGCAGGAACATCCAGTGGTTCCTCTGTTTCTCTGCCGAGCTTCACTCGTGCTGTAAAAGGCTGAGGATGAACCTGTTCTAGCAGTGCTTAGTCATCCACTGTCATTTGTATGTATTACTGAACTTGAATAAATTTAATATCAATCTTTGTCTTGTTCCTTATTGTGGTGCTATTTGTAGCCAGATTTAAATAACTGGATGTGGAGTAAGATATATATATATATTTTTTTAAGGGCTTTAATGTGAGTTTAGAAATGTTGACATTTAAATCTTGAAGTTCTTTCACAACACTTTGAATTGTGAAACTGCATTAAAATGAGAAGGAACTTCCTGAATTAAAGCCAGTTAAAACTTACATTCTTAATGTTAAAAAAAATTAACCGCAATTAAAATCTAGTTTTGTGAATTAAATGTTATGCTAAATATGCTTTGTGTAATATTTCTGATCTCTCATTGGAACCACTAAAAATCAATGTTCTGACCTCACCTCTGAAGGAAGACATCATCCTAAAATCTGCTTTATGATACATTCTTCACCACTGTAAAATGTGATGGACTTCACAAGTCCAATAAAATGTTGTCCTTTGTCTACTGAGAATTACAATGCATATGGACTGGGTTCTCCCAGGGTTCAAAAAATTGGTTGCTCTATATGGCCCTTATATACTGCTTAAAAAGTAAGGGGGACACTAAAATACATTCTAGATCTCAATAAAATACGTCATATGAAAATCTTCACTTAAAAATTATCAATGTAAATCCAAATTATCCCATGGAGGTCTGGATTGGGAATCATGTTGGAAATCAAATGACAAGCTGATCCAACTTCAAGACAAGTTCAAATAAGGCTCAGTAGTGGGTGTGGCCTCCCCGTGCCTGTATGACCTTCCTACAACACCTGGACATGCTCCTGATGAGGTGGCAAATCTTCTAAGGAATCTCCTTCCAGACCTGGATTAAAGTATCAGTATATGGTGCAAGACATGATGTCTCAGATGTGCTTGATGGTATTCAGGTCTGGGAAATGAGGCCTAGCATTGTCCTGCATCAGAAAGAACCCAGTGCCCGCTTCACCTGCATATTCTCACAATGGGTCAGAGGATCTCATCCCGGTAGCTAATGGCAGTCAGGGTTCCTCTCACGGGTCAGTGTGAACCTGCTCTGATCTGTGAAGAGCACAGGGTGCCAATGGCAAATCTCCCAATCTTGGTGTTCTCTGGCAAATGTCAATTGCCCTGCACGGTGATGGACTGTAAGTGCCATCCCCACTTGTGGATGTCAGCCCCTCATACCACCCTCATGGTGTCTGTTTCTGTTTGAGCAGAAACATGGATATCAGTGGCCTGTTGGAGGTCATTTTGCTGGGCTCTGGCCCTGCTCCTCCTGTTCCACCTTGCGCAAAGAAGAAGCTAGTGATCCTGCTGTTGAATTGTTGTTCTTCTTCAACCTCATCCATGTCTCCTGGTATCTGCTCCATGCTCTGGACAATGTGCTGACAAACACAGCAAACCTTCTTGCCACAACTCACATTGATGTGCCATCCTGGATGAGCTGCACTACCTGAGCAACTTCTGTGGGTTGTAGACGTCGCCTTATGCAACCTCTATGGTGAGAAAACAGACCAAATGCAAAGGTTACCAAAACATCAGCCAGAAAGTATGAGGACAGAACAAAGGTCTGTGGTCACCACCTGCAGAACCACTCTGTTATAGAGGTTGTCTTGCTAATTGCCTCTCATTTCTACCTGTTGTTTGCACGACTGCACAACAGCTTTATAACTAATTCACAATCAGTGTTGCTTTCTAATTGAACAGGTTGACTTTGAGTTACCCTGTGTTGTTTAAGTGTTCCCTTCATTTTTTTGAGCAGTGTAGCTTGTGTGTGTGCCCAGCAATAAATTGGTGGCCTGTCCTGGGTGTATCTGTCCAGTGATCGAGACGTTCTTTCCTCCATGAGCATGGGAAACCCTCTTGCGACCCTAAAAGGGGATTAAGCAGAAGAAATTTGAATACATTTCTTCAATGTTACATTTAAAATAACATTCTATAATGTTCTTGTGTATCTTTGCTAGAGAGTGAGAAAACTTTGGTTCTGAGGTTTCTGGTTTTTGTTGCTTGGCATTCGCAGTATTGTTGTTGCAGCATCAGTTCAGTAACTCAATAACTTAAACAGGAATTAAACTTGAGTTTATAATACATATTTATAAACATCATTACATCATGAATTTTATACAGATTATTATTATTATTATTATTATTATTATTATAGGGACTTTATGTTCACAGTGTTGTATTAAAGTAAACAGAATGTCGGGTTTTATCCACAAAATATAATATTAAAATCATACTCTATCATACACATCTTTAAAATGGTAATATCCTTCTTAAATGCTGAAGATAACCTTCATTCACAGTAAATTAATTAATTTAACCTCACACAGTTATGTGCAGATGTTTTCTTCCTTACCTAAAAGAAAATGGAACGTCCCGAACTTATCTCTGACTTTAAATGCTACATTAAAGTGGAAGCACAGAAAGGGTACAGCCAAAACCAAACAGTGCTCCCCCTACAGGCAGGTGCATGCTGAACATCTGTGCATAAACAAAATAATTAGCTTCAGCTGATCCAATGAGAAGAACTCGTTAAGGTGGAACTGCTGAGTCTCCTTAAAAGAGAACCGGTTCTACCTCACAGTTGTATCTTTAGGTTCAGAAGCAGTGGTTTGAAGTGATTCTGGATGTGGTGTGGAGAATGAAGAGGTTTTTTTTTTACATCTCTGACTTTTGTCTCCTGATTATTATGAACTTTAGTCATTAACTTTAACCTGTTTCTCTTTTCAGGGTTCTCATTCTGTTCTTGGCTGTACTGATATGGAGAGGTTCAAGTGGATTTGCTGGTAAGTTCAAACACAAGGTTCTATCAGGTTCCTGTTCTGAGCTGTCTGTAACCTCCACCTTTCTGTTTGTAGTCTGGAATCAAAAACCTGCTCAGTTCTGGCCAAGGGGTAGTTCATTTGGTGGTCAATTGCCTCGTCCTGTTGTTTCCACCAATAATGTTCAAACTGCAACTCGTCAGACCCCAAGTGACTCCACTAGCCAATCTGCAGATTCCCCCAACATATTAAACCCTAGTTCTTGTGGAACTGCATCTCTAAAACCTCAGCTGGTTCCATCCCAGACAGGACAGTTGAATAGTCTGGTGTCTCCATCTCAGAGTGGAGGTCCATCTGTGTCTTTGCAGCAGGGAGGTGGTTCAAGTCAGTACACTGCTCAGTCTTTAGGCTTTCAGGGATTTGCTGTTTCTCCTCAAACCACCTTAACCTCTGGAATCCAGAACCAGGCTTTTCCATCTTCAGCTTCCTCCCAGGGAGTTCCAAGTGGGTCTGCTTCAGCTTCCCAGCAACAGAGTTATGATCCGTCTGCAAATGGTTCTAACTGGTTTGTTTCATCAGGCCAAGGAATTCCTTTAGTGCCACAGACCCAAACCCTCAGGCCTGTACCTCAAGTAGTCCAGGATTCAGCACTTCAGACCCAGATTTCTCAGTCCTCTCCTCAAAGTGTAGCAAGTGTATCTGCCCCTTCAACTCAGCAACAGCGCTACAATCAGTCTGCAGGTGGTTCTAGCTGGTTTGTTTCATCAGGACAAGGGGATCCTTCAGTGTCACAGACACTCAGGCCTGTACATCCAGCAGTCTGGGATTCAGGACCTCAGACCTACAGTTTTCAGCCCTCAACTCCAGGTGTAGAAAGAGTATTTGCCACTTCAGCCCAGCAACAGAGTGCCGATCAGTCTGCAAGAGGTTCTAGCTGGTTTGTCTCATCAGGACAAGGTCTTCCACAAACACTCAGGCCTGTAATCCAGGGTTTCCAGGATTTACCTCAGGCTGTAGCACATATACCTGCCCCTTCAGCCCAGCAACAGGGTGATGATCAGTCTGCAAGTAGTTCAAGCTGGTTTCTCTCATCAGGCCAAAGGGTTCCTTCAGTACCACATACTCAAACCCTCAGGCCTGTACCGCATGTAGTCCAGGGTTTAGTGTCTCAGACCCAGGTTTCTCAGGCTTTATCTCAAGGTGAAGCAAGTGTATCTTCCCCTTCAGCACAGCAACAGCACAATGATCATTTGGCTGGTGGTTTTAGAGGGTTTGATTCATTAGGACAAGGGGTTCTATCCAGTGAAAGTTTAAATGCTCCTGTAGTCCAGGGTTTAGTACCTCAGTACCAGGCTTCACATCAAGGTGTAGCAAGTGTCCCTTCTACTCAGCAACAGGGCTATTATCAGTCTGCAAGTGGTTCTAAATGGTTTGGTTTATTAGAACAAGTGGTTCCTTCAGGGCAACAGGCCCTCAAGCCTGTACATCAATTAGTCCAGGGTTCAAAACCTCAGGCCTTACCACAAGGTGTTTCAAGTGTACCTGCCCCTTCAGCGCAGCAACAGGGCTATGATCAGTCTGCAAGAGGTTCTAGCTTGTTTGTCTCCTCAGGACAAGGGGTCAGTCCAGTACCACAGACCCTCAGGCCTGTACATCAAGTAGTCCAGGGTTCATCACGTTGGACCCAGGGTTCTCTGGCCTCACCTCAGATTGTAGCAAGTGTATCTGCCCCTTTAGCTCAGCAACATAGCTATAATCAGTCTGCAGGTGGGTCTGGATGGTTTGGTTTATTAGGACAAGGGGTTCTGTCTAGTCAAGGTCAGAATGCTCCTGTAGTCCAGGGCTCAGCCCTTCAGACCCAGGCTTCTCAGGCCTCACCTCAAAATGTAGCAAGTATACCTGCTCCTTTAGCTCAGCAACAGAGCTATGATCAGTCTGCAGGTGGTACTAGTTGGCTTGTCTTGGGACAAGGGATTCCTCTAGTGCCACAGACACCTAGGCCTGTACCTCAATTAGTACAGGGTTCAGCATCTCTGGCCTCACCCCAAGGTGTAGCAAGTGTACATGCCCCTTCAGCTCAGCAACAGTCTGCAAGAGATTATAGCTGGATTGTCTCAGGACAAGGGGTCAGTCCAGTACCTCAGAAACAAACCCCCAGGCCTGTAGTCCAGGGTTTCCAGGCCTCAACTCTGGGTGTAGGAAGTGTACCTGCCCCTTCAGCTCAGCAACAGAGCAATGATCAGTCTGCAGGTGGTTCCAGATGGTTTGGTTCACTAGGACAAGGAGTTCCATCTAGTCAAGGTCTGAATGCTTCTGTAGTCCAGGTTTCAGGACCGCCGACCCAGGTTTCTCAGGCCTTACCTGAAAGTGTAGCAAGTGTCTGCTCCTTTAGCTCAACAACCAGTCTATGATCAGTCGGCAGGATGTTCTAGCTGGCTTGTTTCATCAGGCCAACGGGTTCCATCTAGTCAAGGTCAGAATGCTCCTGTATCACAGACCCAATCCCTTAGGCCTCTACCCCAGGTAGTCGAAGGTTCAGGACTTAGGGCTTCCCCTCAAGGTGTAGCGGGTGTATCTGCTTCTCCAGCTCAGCAATGGAACTATGATCAAGCTGCATCATGGGTGGCTTCACAGGTCCAGGGTCCAAGTCAGTCCTCTACTGCAGTTCAGACCCAACAACCAGAACCTGCAGCTGGCAATGTGGCAAACCTGTTTACTGCTCAGGGTACTTCTAGCTGGCATACCCCACCCCAGAGACCCAGCTCAGTTTTAACCCAATTCCAACGCTCTCAAAATGCTGCTCCATTATCACAGGCTTCTCAGTCACCTGTACCTAAAAAATGGTTTAATGTAATGCTGTCTGGTTTTACTCCATCCTGGAGTTCAGGGTCTCCATCTGCATGGGAAACTGCAAGGAATAACCCTTATGCATCTCTGAGCCAAGTTGCTTTACCATCAGCTGATGCCATGTTCCAGAGTGGTGGCCTAGGTTCATCTTTTCAACCATCAGCTGTCTCCACAACAAATTCTGCTGTTGGAAGTTCATCCCTGAGCCAGACCTCATGGCCTCCTGCTGCTGTTGTCTCCAGTGGCCCAATTTCTATTAGTGCACTGCCTTCACAGAACACCTGGCAGTCTACTGGACCTTCCCAAGCTGTGCTTCAGGGTAGTTCAACTGTTCCTGCTGCCTCGTCCAACCTTCTAAGCAGTGTTGCCTCCAGGCTTCCCATCTCTTATCCACGAACCACTAGCAGCTCTACGTTTTTACCCAGCCAGGCGAGTGATGCTTCTGCACAGAGGGTCCCTGTTAACCAGCTGAACTTCAATACAGCAGGAACATCCAGTGGTTCCTCTGTTTTTCTGCCGAGCTTTACTCGTGCTATAAAAGGCTGAGGATGATGAATGTATGTTCCAGCGGTGCTGAGTCATTTGTATGTATTGCTGAACGTGAATAAATTTACTATCAATGTTTGTCTTGTTCCTTATGGTGCTTTTCCTAACAGGGGTTTTAATTTGATTGCTGTGGTGTTGGGTTTCTTAGTAAGGACTTTATTAATGCTGGGTGTATGAGTTTAGAAATATTGACATGATCTAAACTTTACAATAACAGCACTTTGAATTGTTAGATTTGTGAGCCGGGACATTAAAAATGATCAGGAAGTTCCTGAATTGGTGCAAATTGTTAGTACTTAAATATTATGTTCAAAGAATTAGCAGCAATTAAAAAAATTTGCACGTTAAATCTAGAAATTTAATATCTTATTTTTGTAAATTAAGTGTACACTAATACTTTGTAACATTTCTACTTGTCTTATTGGAACCACTAACAAGTCAGTGTTCAGATTCTCCCTTGGAAGGAAGACAAATCATTATAGAACCTGCTTTGTGATGCATTCCTCACTATTATAAAATATGGGACACCTCAATTCCAATAAAACCATTTTCTCCTTTATCTACCTGGAATCACAATACACATGGACTGGGTTCTCAGAGTTCTGTAAATTGGTTGCTCTAAATGGCCCCAATATACTTTGTGTGCCTAGCAATGGCTTGATGCCCTGTTCTGGGTGTATGTTTTTTCCTGGATCAGCATGGAGAACCCTCTCGTGACCCTGATAGTTAATATTAAATAAACAAATTTTACTAATGGTAAGTGATTTAAAATGAGGTTCTTTGTTCCCATGTTTCTGGTGAGCGGGAACAATGGTTTAGAGGTTTCTGGTTTTTGCAGCATTAGTTTAGAAACTTATACATATTGTGTATATGATTATAAAATGAGATTCTTACAAATTATCATAGGAACTTTATGTTCACAGTTGTGTATTATAGAGAACAGGATGTCAGATTCTATCCACAAAATCTAATAAGTATATACGCTCTAATAAATCAAATCAAAGTTTGTCACATGCATAGTTGAGCGGTACAGCTTGCAGTGAAATTCTTTGTTGACTAACTCCACA
>JAOVVE010538258.1:0-18085 GCA_028565655.1 Hoplisoma axelrodi | reverse complement strand
GTGTCTGTTAGTAATCTTGGGGTTGTCTTATTTTACTCCTCTATAAAAGTACAGAAACTGTAGATTTAATTGTGTTGTTTGAATTCTAGAGGACAAAGCTGCTCAGTCTCTGCTGAACAAGTTAATACGAAGTAATCTGGTGGACACCACCAACCAGGTGGAGGTCCTGCAGCGGGATCCTAGCTCTCCTCTGTACTCTGTGCGCTCGTTCGAGGAGCTGCGACTGTGAGTTAGTGCTCTGAGTTTACAGTTGACTGTGTGATGCTCGTTGTGCTTAAGTCACTGTGTGATGATCTCTGTAGGAAACCTCAGCTGCTGAAGGGCGTTTACGCCATGGGCTTCAACAGACCCTCCAAAATCCAGGAGAATGCCCTACCCATGATGCTCGCAGAACCGTAAGTGTTCATTATGATATTTAATAATAATAATAATTTATTGTTTTGCAGATGCTTTTATTCCACTTAATCGTTGGGGTCAGAACACAGGGTTACACACACAATCCCTGGAGTAATTAAGAAATAAGGCACGAGAGAGCGTGTATTATTGTGAATAAACCAAAGAAACGAGGTGTTATTAAGTGCGCAAGCTTTTATAAAAACGGTTACCAACACAGTATAATAAAAAAAACAATGTGTGATTCCTGAATGGATTGACTGGAAGCAAAATGGATAATAAACTTCAGTTCATTCTTCAAAATAAACCCTGGATGGAAGTAAAAGATTTCCGTTTTTTTTACCAATCAAATACTGTAATTTAGAGACCAAACTGAAGAACGAAGTTTATAAGAAAACTTTTAAAATACAATATATTTTATATTGCGCATTTATACGAAAGTGAGTGGTCAGAGGTGTGGGTTATTCTGAGTAATGTCACAAATAGACTCGCGGCTCAGCCAATCAGAAACCACTGTTGCACTAAAACCCCCTTTCCGCTTCAGTGTCACTGCAGAACTGACAATAAACAATCAACCACCCAAATTATACCTGTTCTGTAATGTTCCTGCCCAACAGAGAACCAACAGGGTACTAACAATAACAAAAAATACAGATAGACTACAAACTACAAAGTCCACCTAAAGAGTAAGTGGAGGAAACAGACAATGGAGCAAAAAGGAGGCAAGCCCAACTTTGTACCGGTACTTTACTTCATTACAATATTGAGTAATCCCACCATGCCACATGGTTTTAGTTGCAGGATCTTAATGAAGACGCAGTGTTGGATGTGCTGTAGTGTTTTGCTGCCTCAGGCTTTGAATATTCACAAACATTCTCAAAAACATGTGCGCTTACAGTATTTCTGGCAGCGGTTTCCAGTTTTAACATGACACTGTGTCCCATATACAAAAAAAAGCTCTATTAATAAACACTTGCGTGATTTAAAGTAGAAGAATTCACTTGGCTTTAAGCCCATCCGTACCTTAGGGATAAACCGATAAGCCAACTGAGCAAGGTCACACACTATGGGGTCAAAAGTATGTGAACAGCTCTTCTAATAAATAAACCTGTTTTCAGTTTCAGTTTCATGTTTTAAGTTGCATTTTAAGGAAAAAGGCCACAGTTTGAAAAAAACCTTTAATGTAATGGTTTAATCTGTGAAGGACGTGTAATCTGCAAAAAGCCCTGACTGTAAATTCATCAAATACTTACTGAAGGAATTGAAAAGTCAATTTCAAGCAGTGTTACTTTTTTCTATTATGCAGACTTAACATTTATTTAGGAATAATTGGTCGCACTGCTTCACCAAAGTCAGACCGCACACTGACACACTGATTGGTTTAATACCCAGCCGCACAATGAAGTTGAGTCGCTGACTGAACCTTGGTTCTTTCAAGCTTTTTTTCTTAGAAAACAACATTCACATTTGGTCATTTAGTAGACGCTTTAATTCAAAGTGACTTACAACTATCCCAACATGGAGTACATAGGTAAGGTTTAAGCAGAAGATAATGGATAAATGGATGGAAAAAATATTTTAAAATTATGCTACTGCAACAAAATATGCCTAGTGCAGGATTAAGTGGAAGAGCACAATCTGATTATTTAAGCAATAAGGGATGAGAGGGAGTGCATTATTGTGAATAAACCACGGGAAAGAGGTGTTTTAAGCTGAGTGCCTTTACACCGTTTCCCGTGGTTTATTCACAATTATGCACAACCTTGAGTGCCTTATTGCTTTTATAAAATGGTTACCAACACACTATAATGAAAAAAAAACAAGGTTTGACTCACAAATGCGTTGCCTGAAAGCAAAATCACTAATACACTTGTCTTTCGCGTCATAATCCAGTCCGTGTTTTAAAATGAACCCTGGCTGCAAGTGAAAAATTTCCGGTTTCTTTAACTGTCCAATACTGCTAACTAGTGGCCAAATTCATTAACGCAGTTGATAAAAAATTTAAAAACCTTTATTGAAAATTTTATATCGCGAATTTATACTAATGTGAAGCGGTCTGAGGCGTGGGTTGTGAATAACCTCACGGCTAGACAAGCAGCTCAGCCAATCAGATTTCAGGACCGGAACTACCCGTTTTATAAACAAGGATAATTAACACAATGAGTAACTAAACAGGAACGGAATGTTGCAGACTGTGGTGAATAATGACTAAGATGAATGTAATCTGACTTTGGCTCCACCAAATTATGTAACATTAAAATGTTAGCAGCTCTTTTTAGGTGTGGCGTCTCAGTTAGTTAAACAGGTCACGTTATTGTCCTCAGTTTACTGTAACTCTTCAGAGAGCTTCAGAGAACTTTAGGGTGCAGTGACATTCACAAATATTTATAGTATGCAGTTTAGACTCATTATTATCTGGATTTTGTTTCACCTTTGTTGTTCTATTTTTGGTTTGTTTCACTGAAAATGTAAAAAAACTAGTTTGTAAAACAATGTTTATTTGCATGAAGCGATTTTAAATAAGAAAACAACTCACAGAAATGGAAAATGGATCATAAAGTTTATTCATAAATGTTAAGCTTTCGAAGGTTCTATTACTAAGTTCTATTTAGTTTTTTACTTTTAACGTTTTTAATTTATTAAAGAAAAAATAAATATACTTTGAAAACAATAACTTTGGAAACTTTATAGATAAACACTATTAATTTATTAAAAAAAAAAAACACATGGAAAAGACATTCTTAATAAATATGGTTACCATAGAACAGAACCTGAACTCACTCAATCCGACCTTTTGTATAATATCATTTATTTATAAACTGTCATGTCTACATTTTAGATCATCGGTTCGACAAACGATCTGGTAATAAAAAACATCTGTTATTTATTATCAATAATAATATTTTTTTAAAATAGTTTTTATGTGTCAGTTTTTAACATTCTGAGAGTCTTAAACTAAAACCAGTTTAGGTATCAGTCTGTCAGGATGAACACGGAAAAACACAGGGACAGCAGTGCAGGCTAAAGTCATGAAAACTGAACAACTGTACAAAGATGGAGACATGGTGATGCAGGGGAACAATACAAGGGGACAGTGAAGACAGAAGGTTTTAGATAAGGAACTAAGACTTCCTGTTATCCGGATTAATACGAGCTAATATAGAATATTTCAGACATCAGGAAGTTATGTCTCTGCAAGAATGTGTGCATATTGGACAAACTTTAGAAACCACAGGGACTCCTTTACCAGTGTCAGAGGGCAGAGACTACTGAACATGACCAAAACAAATGACCACAGGATTTATAATACTGCCAGATGTTAATGTAAATGGACTTTCAGGGTTCTCTTTAATCCTCTTATTTTGAGATCCACCTATAGGGAGGGGCACCCTGTCACGACCTCATGAAAGCATCTAATTGCACCAAGTCTGATTTAAGACAGACAGAGCAAAGCCCACAGAGGGAGGCATCCCGCCTGTCCCGGAGTGTATACATAGGACCCAAGTGGGCAGGATTTTTAGGCCCTGCGACACGAGCGGCCAGCCTGTCAGATGCAGGAGTGAGCCCTCCTCCACCATAGAGGCCTCTGAGGGAATTCTGAACCCCCACCCGCTTAGTGGAAACACCTTCGGCCCAGTTGACTTCAAACCAGCGTGGCCCACCTCAACCTCTCGCTGTTTGCCCTGTTTACGCTTCGTAAGTGCTACGGCCAGTCTGCACAAATCACATGTGTAATAAATGTGTAACAAATGTGTAATAAAGGTGTATTTACACAACACATACTCAAACGTGAAATCCATGGCCCACACTTCATCAGCTGCCCAGCCCGAACCTCATTACCTGGCTGCTCAGCCAGACGGCACATTACCTGGCCCAACTGCCAAAGACAGCCATTTCACAGGCCTTCGAGCTGGCCAAACACCGTCTGGTTTCCCCGGCAGGGACCGCCAGTGCTCCACCACTGAGCAAGTGACACAGCACACATGAACTCTTCAGAATGAGTCACATGCATAATACTGGAAGGTTACCTCCTTAAGTTCGTCACCCAATTTCGGACTTAGCAGTTTTGAACAAGCGATTAAGGAAGAACAACTACCACATGCTGACATTCAACATACTTTCGTGGTCTATTCGTCAGAATGACTGGTTCACATTTGTCAATCTAAAAGATATGTTTTTTCATATAAGCATCTACCCCCACACAGAAAATTCCATCGTTCTGCTAACGACTGTGTGTTACAAACACACAGTACTTCCCTTCGGGCTCGCACTGAGTCTATGGGTGTCCTGTCTGTGTGTGGAGGCGACTCTTGCCCTCTAAGACTAGCAGGGCTGAGAATTCTGATGTATATAGACAACTGGCTTGTGATAGCCGACTCCAGACAGAAGGTGCTGAGGGACACGTATACCCTGTTGTCGCACCTCGCACTAATTTACTCTGCTTTAGAGCCAATCTGGCCAAGAGCTGTCTGGTCCTATTTTAAAATGTCACGTTTCTCGGGATAGACCTGGACTCTGCCCAGACATGCACGCATCTGACTGCCAAGAGCAGACAGTCTCTCCAAGACAGCCTTGCCCTCTTCAACCATGAGAGGGCATGGGTGTGCTACCACACATGTCTGAGACTGCAGGGGCTCATGGTTTCCGCCATTCAGGTCATTCCCCTTGGTTTGCGCCGGATGAGAGCATTCATGAAATGGGTATTATCACTATGCCTGTTCGCACCAGGCAGCTTAAATTGCCGTTTTGCAGCAAAGTCTCCCCCCCACTTTTATCCTCTGATAAGGAGCGAAGTTATCACTTGCTCTGTCCAGAGTAAGCTCTTCACATTTACCTGTGCAAGACCGCAGCCCTCAGGATAAGTGATTAACTCTTCATCTCATGGGCCCTTCCCCCCCAAACAGGGAAGGCCCATCTCCAAGCAGAGGCTTGGTTGGTCCAAGCCATTTTGTCCATGTACTCTGCGCTGGGACTGCCAGTTCCTTCAGGTTTAAGGGTGCATTCCACCAGAGGGGTAACTGCGTTCTGGGCGTTCTTTCAGGGGGCCTCGAAGAAGCAGATCCACTCTGCAGCGAGTTGGGTATTCCCACACGTTTGCGCGTTTTTACCGTCTTGATGTGCCATGTCCCCGGTAGCGCACGCTCTGCTGGCTGAGCATGCACTTGCAGGTGCACCTCAGCCTGTCCACACACTCTCATGTTCTGCTCAAATCTGTCATCCCCTCAGGCGGACAGCTCGAGGGCGAGGCAGGAGCTGTGGGATGTGCCATCCTTTCAGACTGCTGGGAAATGTATGCGAGCACAATCAGAGAGTTGTCCATATCTCCCCCCATGAGTGGATGTTAAAATGAGAGAATGAAAGAGAACAAACAATTACGACAGCAACCACGGTTTTCTGATATCATTGAGTGGAGAGATCCACCAAGCATGCCCACTTGCAGCACAGAAGCGGAGTACGATCACTGAGGGAGCTCCGCTTCCTCAGGTCTTACCTATACATTTTGGGATGCCTCCCTCCGTGGGCTTTGCGCTGGCTGTTTAAAGCCAGGCTTGGTGCAATTGGATGCTTTCATGAGGTTGTAACAGGATGCCCCTCCCTGAAGGTGGATTTCTCCACTCGATGATATCAGAGAACTGTGGTTACGGTCGTAACCGTTTTTTCAAGGTAACTTACAAGGGTTGGTTGGTTGGTTGATGGGGTTTTATTGCCACTTTAGCACTTAAAAGGCTATTTGTAGCATACATTTGTGTTGTTTTCTGCTCAGTTTGGGTAAAGTACTTTGTTCCAGGTATCTATTTTATTTGGGAAGTTGTCTTTGTTACATATTTCTTAAATCAAATGTTTGAGTTTAATATGTTTTAGAAATTTTAAAATCTTTTCGGGTGGACTTTTTTCAAAGAGTTCTTTTAGGTTGTTTTCTTGATAGTACTGCATTCTTATTCGGTCGTGAGCAGGACAGTTGATAAGGATGTGTTTTATTGTTAATTGGGTGTTGCACAATTGGCAGGTTGGTATTTCATCTTCTGTCAGAAGGTGTCGGTGTGTTAGGTTAGAGTGCCCTGAGCGGCATCTTGTGATTATTGTTTGGTTTGATCTTGAGAGATGTTTATGGATTGTTGTTCTTATCAACGGTTGGGTTTCGTGTAGTTTGTTGGAGGTTTCTTTGTCCCATTCTTCTTGCCATTTTGATTTTGTGTAGGATTTTATAATTGGGAGGATGTCCGAGGGAGGAATTATGATTTTCGTGACCTCTTTTGCTGATGCTTCTTTTGCGAGCTTGTCCGCCATATCATTGCCTGAGAATCCGCTGTGACCTGGTATCCAGCAGAAGATGGTTTGGTTGCCTTGAGTGTGCAAAGATTTTACTTTAGCTAGTATCTCAGAGATAGCGGGGTGGTCGACTTTTAATGATCCCATGGCCTGAAGGCAGGATTTTGAATCTGAACAGATTAGGAATTTGGTGTAGTGGCTGTTTTTGATATAATCCATCGCCAGTAGCAGTGCGTGTGCTTCTGCCGTAAAGATCGAGGTATGGAGTGGTAGACGTATGCTATGGTTAAAGTTTGTTGTCGAAATTGCCGCGGCTACATGTATTTCCGTTTTCGATCCATCTGTGTAGATTATTTGGTGTATGGGGTATAATTCTTGGATGTCAGCAAATTGGGTTTTGTAGTCATTCGGGTGAGTGTTTGATTTGTGGTTTTCTGTTAGTTTCAATATGATCGTTGGTTTCTTGAGTTCCCAAGGAGCTATCAAGTTTGGTGTTTTCTTTATGGTGGATAGGTCGACATTCAGTTCTTTTAGGTTTGGTTGGATCCTCAGCCCTAGTGGTTTGATCACACTTGGCTTCCGCTCATATATTTTTTGGAATTTATTGTTGGAGATGGAAAGGTATGCTGGATTATCCTTATTTCCTTGTATTTTTATTGTGTATTGGAGGGCTAGTTGTAGTCTTCTGAGGTGTGGTGGGGGTTCATTTGTTTCAACGTAAAGACTGTTAACTGGTGTAGTTCTATAGGCTCCCGTACTCAGTCTTAGTCCTTGATGGGTAATGGTGTTTACTGATTTGATGTATGTTTTCCTGGTTGCGCCATAAATGAAACTGCCGTAATCCAGACGCGATTGTATAATTGTCTTGAAAACATGTTTTAATAGCGGATATTCTGCTCCCCATCTTGTATTTGCCAGTAGTTTTAGGATATTAAGTGCTTTTTGGCATTTCTTTTTTAAATATTGAATATGGGGAATGAAAGATAGTTTGTTGTCGAAAATTATACCTAGGAACTTGGTTTCCTTCTCGGTTTTGATGGGTTCTCCGTCCAGAAAAAGGCTTGGTTCAGGGTGGAGTGATCTAATTTGGCAGAAGTGGTTTGCTACGGTCTTTGTTTTGGAGAGTCTGAATCCATTTTTAATTGTCCATTTATGGATGTTATCTATAGTCTGTTGGATTTTCCTTTCCAGGGTAGGCATATGACTGTTACTGCCGCAGATGCACAAGTCGTCCACGTATAAGCAAGTCAGGATGCTCGGGTCGATAGCTTGTGTTATACTGTTGATCTTAATGCTGAACAGTGTTACGGACAGAATGCACCCTTGGGGTACTCCTAGTTCTTGTACGTGGTGACCTGAGAAGGTGTTGTTGATTTTTACTTTAAATCTCCTGTCTGTTAAGAAGTTTTTTATGAAGGTGAGTAGCCGTCCGCGCAGACCCATTTGGTGCATGTCTTGGAGTATGCCGTGCTTCCATGTCGTATCATATGCTTTTTCTAAGTCGAAAAAGACCGCTATAATGTGTTGTCTGTTTAAGTAGCGGTCTCTGATATATGTTTCCATTCGGGTTAGGTGGTCCATCGTACTTCTTCCCTTCCGAAAACCGCTTTGAAACTTGTTTATTTTATTGTTTTTTTCTAGGTACCAAACCAGTCTTTGGTTCACCATCCTTTCCACCGTCTTGCAGAGGCAACTTGTCAGGGCTATAGGTCGGTAGTTGTTTGGGTCTTGGTGGTTTTTTCCGGGTTTGGGGATAGGGATTATGTTTGACTCTTTCCATGAGTCCGGAATGATGCCCGTTGACCATACCTCATTTATACCGCTTAATAGCGTTATTAGGGCGTTATGGGTGAGATGTTTCAGAAACTGGTAGTGAATGTTGTCTGGTCCAACAGCAGTGTCATGTGAGTTATTGATAGCCATGGTGAGTTCTTCTAGTGTGAAGGGTTGGTTGTATGGTTCATTGTTGTGAGGCTGGAATGATAGATGTTGCTTTTCTTGAATTACTCGGATTTTTTGGAACTCCGGGAGACAATTTGCTTCTGAGGAGTTTCTTTCGAAGCACTTCGCCAAAGCATCTGCAATTTCCTGTTCGGTGGTAAGGAGGTTGTCTTGCTGTCGGATGTGTTGGATTTGTGTGTTGTTACCTTTATTCTGCATGCTTCGTAGCATATTCCATACACATCTAGAAGGTGTATTCATTTTTAGCCCGGTGACAAAGCTTTTCCAGGCTTGTTTTTTCTCCTCATTGATAGTTCTTCGGGCTTTGGCTCTGGCGGTTTTTAGTCGTATGAAATTTTCGGTTGTGGGGTGTGTATTGAAGATTCTTTCTGTTTTCTTGCGGATTTTGATGGCTGCTTTACATTTTTCGTTAAACCATGGGTTTTTGGGTCTATGGGGCTTCGGGTTTGAGCGCGGGATAGTTTTATTTGCTATTTCTAGCAGAGTATTTGTGAAACATTTGATGGAGTCCGTGCTATCTTTTTTTGATGGGTTGAAGTTGTTCCAGCAAAGACTTTCGAACAGGGCCCAGTTGGCTTTTTTGAGCAGCCATTTCCTGGTGTTTTGATGTTTACTTCTGGTTGCCAGTGTAACTATTATGGGGAAGTGGTCACTTCCGCATAGATCATCCACGACTTTCCAGGTGCAGTCCAGTAGGATTTCTGGTGTACTGATGGATAAGTCTATTGCTGAGTAAACTCCATGGCCTGAGTGAAGGAATGTGTACGATCCATCATTTAACAGACACAGGTCTTTTCTGTTTATGAAATCTTCTATTAATTTACCTCTTTGGTTTGTTTTGTTGCCCCCCCATAGTGGGTTCTGGCCGTTGAAATCTCCCAGGAGTAGGATAGGGGAGGTTAGTTGATTCAGGAGGTCTTCCATGTTGTTTATAGTGATGTGACTGTTCGGGGGGATGTAAACTGCACAGATGGTGATGGGTCTGTATAGGGTAATGCGCACTGCTGTTGCTTGTATTGTGGACTGGATTGGGATTTGGCTGTGGATGATGTTATGTCTGACTAGGACAGACGTGCCTCCTGTTGGGCGTTGTGAGTAAGGGCCGGGTGTGCTGTATGTGGTGTATCCCTTGAAGTTTACGAGGTTGGAAGGGGGGATCAGGGTCTCCTGCAGACAGATTGCTGCTGGGTATAGTGATGACGTGAGCCTTTGTAATTCTGCGTGGTTTGCTCTAAATCCTCTGCAGTTCCATTGGATAATATTCTCTTCTTTCATCATGTGGGTAAAATTGGTATGTTTTGCTTGGTTCTTCCTCTTGGTGATGGGTTTCTAGAGTGGGTTTTCGATGGCTCCGTCATTTCTATATCTTTTACACTTTCTTCTTTGTTTTTATTGCTTTCTTGGCTTGTTTTGGGTTGGATAGTTGGTTTTGTTTTGGTTTTCCCTCCATGGTCCGATTCTGGTACTTGTTTTGTTGTACTTGGTTTGTTTCTGGTATGTGGTATGTCTTTAGTATTTGAGAATATTTGGGGTTTTTCTCCTGTTATCCATGTAATGGTTGTTTGACTACCGCTTTCCGTAGTTGTTTTGGTCGCTGTCGCGTAGGTTTTAGGGAATTTGAAAGAGTTTGTACTTTCGACTATCTTCCTCGCATCAGGGTAGCTGATCTTTTGTGTATGTTTGATCTTCTGGATTTCTTTTTCCTTAATCCATATTGGGCATTCTTTTGACGTGGCACTGTGGTTACCTTGGCAATTCACACACTTAGGTATATCTTGGCATCCTGGGCCGTGATCGGGTTCTCCACAGTTGCAGCAGGTGGCTTGGCTTCTGCAGCTCTGGGATCCGTGTCCGAATCTCTGACACTTGTAACATCTCAACGGAGAGGGGATGAATAATTCTACCAGAACCTTCAGGTAGCCGATATCAATTTTTTCTGCCGGCTGAGGTTTGTTGAATGTTAGGATGAAAGTGTTGGTTCTTATAGTACGGTCTTGTCTTTTAATGATGATTCGTCTGACGTTCGTTATTCCTTGGCTGGCAAGTTCTGTTGTAATTTCGGAGTCTTCCATGCCTTCCAGTTCCTTTGTCCGGATAACTCCTTTGCTGCTATTTAAGGTAGGGTGAGCTTGTGTCTTTATCTTGATGCCGGCTAGTTCTGTGGTGCGGAGTAGGTTTTCCATCTGTATCTTCTTTGCGCACTCCACTAGGATTTGGCCGGATCTTAGCTTTCTGATATTCTTCACCGTCCCTGCCATGCCAAGTATGCCTTTATGTATCGCGAAGGGGGATAGTCTAGACAGAGGGAAATCCTGTGTCTCAGACTCCAAAAGTATAAACCGTTGCCAGTTGTCATTTAGTATAGAGCTATTTTCGTTGCTCCTAAAGGAGATATCCAGGTCTAGCAATTTTCTTTTGTTTGTTAATTTATCCATATTGAAGGAAAGGTGTTTCATCACCCCTACTCCCCACCCACCTCGGAGCCCAACAAGGGGATGTACAGAGCCGCGGAACTCCAGCGGATGTACACCAGGGATATAGGGGTGATATACTCGAGCGACGTGATGTAACTGTCGCTCGATTGACCCTTGGCCAGCGCCTTCTAGGGATCACGCATATTGGGATGCAACCTAGGGCACGTCCTGACCAGCCGATTGATTGGAGCGGGCCACTCCAACCTCCCGTCTATGCAAAGTAGGAGCCAAAGTGTTGTGTTGGTCAGCGGCGGCCGCAGCACGCCGCGTCCCTCAAACACCAGGATCTCTTCCTCTGCAGACACGGGTCGCGCCTCACGGCAAACAAGGCGCCCCATTTGTTCGCCTCATACGAAAAGCAAGGGGGTGCTGAGAACCTATTCTTTTCCGGGATTCTCACGGAAGGGTAAGGGGTTGTGCTGCCATTGAGGAGACAGGGCGGTCATAGTAAAAGGCCTCCTGTTTTGTGTCAAAGGAAGCATTCTATCTTGGCTACTCGCAGAAAGTCCTTGTTACTGAAAAAACAAGGCATGTCTCTAGGGCTGAGCTAGCCGGGAACTTACAAGGGTAACTTTTGATATCATACAGTGGGTTCAACATAACTACCTTTTTACAATGAAAAATAAAGACTTTAAGATATATAGTAATTTTCGTTAATTACATTTGCTATTTTGGCCAGTAAAAAACATAATAACAAAAACATTTAAAAATCAATAGAAGCTGATGTTTAAAGTTTCGTATGATTTCAATAGATGGCACAGCTTTACTGTATATGGGGGGTGATGATGATGATGATGATGATGATGATAAGTGAGCAATTTAGAGTACAGGCCAAAAAGTTTGGACACATCTATTAATTTAATGCGTTTTCTTTATTTTCACTACTTACATTGTAAATTCTCGCTGAAGGCATCAAAAGTATGAATGAACACATGTATAGTTGTGTACTAAAAACATGTTTTATGTTCTAGTTTCCTGAAAATAGCCACCTTTTGCTCTGATTACTGCTTTGCACAAAGGGGCCAACAAGTGCTAAACACCCCTGGAAACTCCTTCAAGAATGTTGGAAAACCATTTCAGTTGACTACTATTTAAAGCTCATTGAGAGAATGCCAAAATTGTGCAAAGCAGTAATCAGAGCAAAGGGTGGCTATTTTAAAGTAACTAGAATATAAAACATCCATTCATCCATTCATTGTCTTCCGCTTAATCCTCACTAGGGTTGTGGTGGGATTCCCCATGCCCATCCAGGGGAGAACATTTTAAGCACTGGGCAGACACACCCAGGACAGGGTGTAAATCTATTGCTGGGCACACTCACACACACACTCACGAACTCTCTCACACAGACTATATGGGGCAATTTAAAGCAGTCAATTTACCTTGTATCTGTTAGAAGGACCGGTTCCGGCCGCAGAACTCACCTCGGTCGTCCCGGTTCTTCTCAAAATTACAGAATGTAGCATCTCCCGGTCTCTTAAGGGAGGCGCTGCAATCACCGGCGATTAGCCACAGCTGTGCAGGGCCTTTATAGCGGGCTCCGCCCCGGGGTTCGGTGCAGCAGCGTTGCCCTTTCGGCGTTCAGTTTTACGCGGCCCGCAATTCGGCTCCGTGTGTCGTTTTGTCTCTCAGTCTGAGTTAGCAATTAGCCCGTCGTGCTCAGCTTCCTCTCTGGTTCTCTGCCCTGCATTTTGCGGCCAGCCGCGCTTCGCCGACGCCGGTCCCCTTTTTGAGATCGGTTTGGGACGCGGCCGTTGTGGGCGTTCCCCGTGACGGTCTTCCCGTTCCCCTCGGCCACCAGGAGGTGGCGCTTGGGATGAAGAAAAGTTTTTCCCAGCTTCAGCTGTCTGTTGGTGAGGCAGCTCGTGTGGCTCTGTTTGATCCGCTTGGTTTCTGACTCATCAGACCCGGGTTCGGAGCCGGCAGTGGGAAAGTATTACCCACTTTGTGGGGTTCCTTTTTCTGGATCTCGACCGTTATGGTCTTTTGTTAGATACTAACTGTAAAGTACTATAAAGTTTCCTTTTTTGAGACCTTTTGTTGGACAATCTTTGCTCAAAGGAAAAAAGTGAAATATTAATCCATGTTTTTGGCCTTTTGAACCTACGGACTTATGAACTGTGAAGCGTTAATACGGAACCCGTTCTTCGGTCCCACGGACATATGAACTGTATAAATTATAAAGTGTTGTTATACATATGAACTGTGAATATTATAAATTGTGGTGTTCTCTTGTCTGAGTCCTCACAAGTTACGATTGCTGTTGTCTGCGCCAGCCGCCCAGCTGCTGTTTGGGTGAGTGGTTCCGGAGGGGAGCGGTGAAGCTTCTGTTCGGTGGTTCGATTCCAACTCAGGTACAGCGGCCGCGCCCTAACCGTGTCTCTTCCTGTGTAGCAGGTTTTCTCCTCCTGTGCGGGGGCGGATCTCGGTGGAGTTCGGCTGGTCGAGACTGTGGGGTATTTCCTTCTCTAGTTTATCCGTTTTCTACGTTTAACATCGGAATAGTCTAATCCCGTCTTCTTTATTCTTCTCTTTTCAGGGTACGCTTGACGTCTCTCCCATTCCTACGGGCCGGTGGTTGGATCCAGGGAGCGTCTCCAACTCGCGGTCCACCGCTTGCCGGCCAAGCTCGTTTCTATTATTGTGTGTTTCATTCAATAAATTTGTTAATTCGCCATTCGCCTTGTCACGCATCCTTGGGTCCAACCACCTCATCATAACAGAACGCTGCTGCCAGTATTATGGACCCAGCGGGCAAGGACACGCCCCCACCTCGAGACCAACTCGAGGAGGCCCTGCGCTTGCAGGGGATTACCGTAGGCCGGCATGAGGCGGCGCTGGCCCGGGTGGGGAATCAGCTGGGGGAGATCACCCAGATGCTGGCCCACCTTTCGGGTCAGGTAGCCTGCCTCGCCTCCCCAGCACCACCCCCCGCAAACCCTCCCGGTGCTGTGGCCCCTGAGGTTCCCGATTCTGGGGGGGCGGCTGCGGAGTCACCCGTGAGTTCCCCGGAGAGGTTTTCCGGGGACTCGCGGAAGTGTCGGGGCTTCCTACTCCAATGTAGTCTGTTCTTTGAACAGCAGCCCCGGCGCTTCCCGAGCGAACGCTCGCGGGTGGCTTTTATGTTGTCCCTCCTGTCGGATAGGGCCTTGGACTGGGCCACACCGCTGTGGGAGCGGGGGGCTGGGGAGGTAAGTTCCGTTCATCGTTTCTCCCAGGCTCTTCGCCGGACCTTCTACCACCCTGAGGGGGGTCGAACTGCCGGAGCGCGTCTCCTGGCCCTTACTCAGGGCACACGCTCGGTGGTGGAGTATGCCATCGCCTTCCAAACCCTCTCCTCAGAGGGAAACTGGGGAGAGGAGGGCCTTGTGGAACTTTTCTACAAGGGCCTCGCCGAGCGTGTAAAGGACGCGCTGGCCACCTGCGAACTGCCCGCTACCTTCGTCGCGTTGGTCGATCTGGCCACCCGGGTGGACAGACGGATGAGGGAGCGGGCTAGGGAGCGTGGTGGTAGCGCGTCGTCGTTCCGGTATCGGCCTATTCCCCCCAGGGTGGAGGGGGCACAGAATCCTGCGTCAGAGGACGAACCCATGCAGATAGGGGCCGCCTATGTAGGGCCCCGAGGCCAACGGAAGGGACAGGGCTCTTTTAAACTAGCCCGGCGTCCTCATTCCCGGGGCTTGAGGACGCCAGCAACATCTAAGTCCCCCACCTTTGGTCTTCATCTGCAAGCTGCTCTGACGTGGGAGGGCGGCCAAACCATCGCATCAGTCTGCATTGACTCTGGGGCAGTCAGTTGCTTCATGGACCGCGATTGGGTCCGCCGCCTTCGAATCCCTACTTGCACTCTGGACCGTCCCATAAGCGTGTGGGCAGTGGACGGCCGACAGGTGAGTGGGAGCCCAATAACCACCCGAACGCAACCCATAACTTTGCGTCTGGGTGAACATGAGGAGCGAATTACCTTCCTTGTAACTTGCGCTCCTCACACAAAAATCGTTCTGGGTTATTCCTGGTTAGCCCAACATAACCCCCAGATCGATTGGGCATCCCACTCTATTTTATCCTGGGGTGTGAGTTGCTCAGGCGCCTGCCTAGGGCACCCGAGAGAGTCTCCTCCTCCCAAGATTGAGGAGGAGACTATTGATCTAACAGCTGTCCCACATTGTTATCACGACCTGGGGCAGGTGTTTAGCAAGGTCCGGGCGACGACCTTGCCACCCCACCGACCGTATGACTGTGCGATTGACCTCCTGCCGGGTACATCCCCCCCTCGTGGCCATCTCTTTGCCCTATCGGGTCCTGAGAAGGAGGCCATGGAGGAGTATATCCGGGAGGCGCTCAACCAAGGCTTCATTCGGCCCTCTGCCTCTCCAGCCGGAGCGGGGTTTTTCTTTGTGGCTAAGTCGGACGGGTCCTTGAGGCCTTGTATTGATTACAGGGGGCTCAACGCCATAACAGTCAAGGACCGATACCCACTGCCACTCATGAACACCGCCTTTGAATCATTGCAACAGGCGACAGTGTTCACCAAATTAGACCTTCGTAGCGCTTACAACCTCATCCGTATTCGACACGGCGATGAGTGGAAGACCGCTTTCATTACTCCCACAGGCCACTATGAGTATCTAGTGATGCCCTTTGGATTAATGAACGCCCCCGCGGTCTTCCAAAGGCTCATTAATGAGGTCTTAAGAGAGGCACTCGGGAGATTCGTCTATGTGTACTTAGACGATATCCTTATCTATAGTCGCAACCTGGACGAGCATATTTCCCATGTACGATGCGTTCTCCAACTTTTACTCAAACATCAATTGTTTGTGAAATTGGAGAAGTCCGCATTTCACCAACCCAGAGTTACTTTCTTGGGTTTCATTGTGTCCCATGGTGCCCTCCAGGTTGATCCGACCAAGGTCGAGTGCGTCCATTCGTGGCCAGTGCCAACTTCCGTACGCCAGCTCCAGAGGTTTCTGGGCTTCGCGAATTTCTTTAGACGGTTTTTGCGGAACTATAGTTCCATAGCGGTTCCCTTGACGTCGCTCACAAAAAAGGGTCCGTTCAAGTGGACACCGGAGGCTGACCAGGCGTTTGAGAGGATTAAAACTCTCCTGACCACTCCCCCGCTGCTGCGGTTGCCCGATCCAGAGCAGCCCTTCGTGGTCGAAGTGGATGCTTCAGAGGTCGGGGTTGGGGCAATCCTGTCTCAACGGAGCGGCCCTAGGGGAAATTTGCATCCCTGCGCCTATTTCTCACGCAAGTTATCCCCTGCTGAGCGTAACTACCCCGTAGGTGACAGAGAGCTCCTGGCCATTAAATTGGCTCTTGAGGAGTGGAGGCATTGGTTAGAGGGGGCCAAGTATCCGTTCCTAGTGTGGACGGATCACAAGAACCTGGAGTTCATAAAGCAGGTCAAGCGTCTGAACCCCAGGCAGGCCCGTTGGTCCCTATTTTTCAGTAAGTTTGCCTACACTTTGTCGTTCAGGCCTGGTTCCCGGAATGTGAAACCAGACGCCCTGTCCAGACAGTGGGAGGTAAGCCCACCTGAGCAGGCGACCGAGCCAGTCATTCCGTCCTCACAAATTTTAGCTCCTATTACGTGGGGGGTAGACAGCGTAGTTCGCAATGCCTTACGCACCGAACCGGCTCCCGCAGGGGTACCGCAGAATCGCTTGTACGTTCCCAATCGGGTCCGTAAGCAGGTCTGCAAATGGGCACACTCATCTCAATTTGCTGCTCATCCAGGCGTGGCCCAAACCATTGACCTCATCAAGAGGCGGTATTGGTGGCCGGGACTAGAAAAGGGGGTCAAAGACTTTATCCGAGCATGCTCGGTGTGCGCGCTCAACAAGAGCTCAAGAGAGCGCCCTCAAGGTCTTCTCCACCCTTTACCAGTACCCTCTAGGCCCTGGTCACACCTGGCCCTGGACTTCGTTTCA
This sequence comes from Hoplisoma axelrodi, assembly GCA_028565655.1. NCBI lineage: Eukaryota > Metazoa > Chordata > Actinopteri > Siluriformes > Callichthyidae > Hoplisoma > Hoplisoma axelrodi. The sequence continues at coordinate 1,050 of JAOVVE010538258.1, read as the reverse complement.
GGCCTACCGAGATCCAGGGGGTACAATGTAATCTTAGTAATCGTTGATCGGTTTACTAAGGCTTGCATTTTTGTGCCACTCCCCAAACTACCGTCAGCTTTGGGAACTGCTCAGATCATTCTCAACCAGGTAGTAAGGGTGCATGGGATCCCCACGGACATCGTGTCCGATAGAGGGCCCCAGTTTATTAGTCGATGTTGGCACTCATTTTGTCAGCTAATCGGCACAAACGTCAGCCTGACCTCAGGGTACCATCCGGAATCCAATGGTCAGGCTGAGCGCCTCATTCAGGACCTCAGCAAAATGCTGAGGTGCCTCACAGCAGGCAATCCTTCGTCCTGGGCGGACAAGTTGATATGGGCTGAATACGCCCATAATAATCTCAAACACTCCGCTCTAGGAATGTCACCGTTCGAGGCTCAATATGGGTTCACACCGCCCCTGTTTCCTGATCAGGAGCCCCAGGTGGCGGTACCCTCAGTTCGAGCCCAAGTCCGTCGGGCACGCTTGGCATGGCGTAGAGCCAGACAAGCGATCTTGGCAGCTCAACGCTCTATGAAGCGTACTGCGGATCGTAAGCGCCAACCTGCCTTGTCCTTCCGTCCGGGCCAACGGGTGCTCTTGTCCACGAAAGACCTCCCTGTCAGAGGCACCTCGCACAAGTTAGCACCCAGGTACGTTGGGCCCTTCAAGGTCGTGAGACGGATCAATCCGGTGACCTATAGGTTGGACCTACCTCCTAACATGAGGATATGCCCAACCTTTCACGCCTCCCAGCTACGGCCATATGCTTGCCAGGGAGTAGAACTCACCCCTCCTCAACCACCCCCTCCACGCATGATTGACAACGCCCCTGCCTACACGGTTAGGCGAATCCTTGATTCTCGCCAAGTTCAGGGGAGCGTTCAATATCTGGTGGATTGGGAAGGTTATGGCCCCGAACAGCGCTCCTGGGTGCCAGGTAGACACATCTTGGACCCAGGGCTGATTCGGGACTTCCGTAGGGACCGGGCCGCTGGGCTTGGGACCTCGGGAGCTGTCCCTAGAGGG
>JAOVVE010516260.1:0-12255 GCA_028565655.1 Hoplisoma axelrodi | reverse complement strand
ACCCCGCTCCGTCAGTTTACGTGGCCTACCACTTGGTGGCTGAGTTGCTGTCGTTCCCAAACACTTCCATTTTCTTATAATACAGCTGACTGTGCAATATTAAGGAGCGAGGAAATTTTACGACTGGATTTGTTGCACAGGTTCCACGCTGGAATTCACTAAGCTCCTGAGAGTGGGCCATTCTTTCACAAATGTTTGTAAAAACAATCTGCATGCCTAGCTGCTGGATTTTATACACCTGTGGCCATGAAATTGATCGGAACACGTGATTCTGATAATTTGGGAGCAAATACTTTTGGTAATATAGTGTACCTTGAAAATGGAAAACACAGGTGCACCGCTGACTGAAAAAAACTTAGGGGGTGGACAAACTTTTTGACTCACAGGCCACAATGGGCCAGTTGGTGCTTCGTGGTAAAGTGACGACTGATTTTGTATTTTTCGAAACCGCAGTTTCAAACCGAAACAGTTTCTTATCGTATCAGACATACAAAAATTAGTTGGACTTCTGTAAAAATATATGTAGATATCCACTCTTTATTAAACACTCGGCACTTACTGTCCACTTATTTTTCGTCCCATCATTTTTGGTAACAAGCAAAGTAGCAAAGTAGAGTTGTTTTCATCTGCACACTACACTAAATAAATGAAACAAATAAAACAAAAGGCTAAATGCTGATTCGGTTCTGATCCTGCACCGACCAAATTGGAACACTAGGCGGAGCTCCTAGTTCATTTTCCCAGTTAATCAGCGTAAGCACGTCAAACTAGAATTACCAGGGGCTTAACGTCCTACTGCACGTTACCCAATGGCGTTGTGTGTGCTGCTCCACCCTCCAGCATCCGAGAGCTACAGAGGGCACTGTCTGAAAAATAACGCACGAAAAAATAGACAGCCAGTGCAGGTGGAGCCCCTCCCTCTATATGGAAAACAGAGGTGTAGCAGGGAAAGGAATGCAAGTAAGGTCTTATAATAGAATATTTTGCTAATATAGTTTGAAAAGTTTAGTGGGCCGGATTCAAAAACCTGACTGGCCGCACCTGGCCCGTGGGCCATATTTTGCCCACCCCCACACTTTACTGTGTTTTCTTCATTTACAGTAACATGGAGAACCTCATGTACCAGCGCATTAAGTCCAGGTAGCTGCAACATTGAAATAGCAATCCGCCAAAATCATATCGCCACCTGGTTCTTAAAAGGAAACGGCAAGTGACACGCTGACTGGTTTATTGCACGTTACATCCAAAACACACTCATGAACAATTAAGAGCGTGTCTTTGCCTTCTGTATGTTTTAAGCCACGCAAGGCGTAATTTTCCTCATTGTAATCATTGCAAAGACATGCTAACACGCCCTAAGTCAAGCTGGGCGTAACATATTGCAGCGCTTTGCCAGTAAGCTCAGCCTTGGTTGTTTATTTTAAATTTTTTTTAATCTTTTTATTTGTGGTGACATCGTTCCGCTTGAGTTTCAGTGCTGGATTGTTGCGTTTTCTTTGAGCGGTGAACGTATTTAACCTGTTCCACTTGCTTGCATCATTACAGAACAAGGCCACCATCTCCTACGCTGGCCGTCTATTTTTTTCGTGCATTATTTTTTCCGATTGTGCCCCCTGCCGCTCACAGGTGGCATAGCACTACCACTCTGCTGTCCTCTGGCCATCTGGCAACGTGCTGTAAGATGTTTATCTCCTGCTGGCCATAGGCAAAAAAACTAGGGACGTCTGTAACATTCTAAGTTGGCGCGCTGACACTGAGTAACTGGGGAAATAGCTAGGAGCTCTACCTAATGTCCCGATTCGGTCAGTGCAGGATCAGAACCGGATCATCATTTAGCCTTTTGTTTTATTTATATAGTGTAGTGTGCTGACGCATTCTGAGATAAACATCTGTGCATTTGGCCCGCGGGCCGTAGTTTGCCCCCCACACTACACTGTGTGTTGTCCATGTACAGTAACATTGAGGTATGGATTCCAGATAGCTGCACAGTTGAAATAGCAATCTGGCAAAGTCATAGCACCACCTGGTTCTCAAAAGGAAACGGCAAGTGGCACGCTGACTAGTTTATTGCGTGTTACACCCAAATCACACTCATGAATAATTAAGAGTTTCTTAATTATGCAGATGCACGCCGAGGTAAAGATCTGTGGTAGTTGGAGTAGGGCCACCGGAGGTATCATTAAGCACTGTGTATGTGCATTAGGTTAATTTTAATACATTTATTTGTCTCATGTGGTTGAGGGACAATGTCCTCTTCCTTGCATTACCATGTACACCAGTGTTGTTCAGGGTTCTGCTGATGGTGGACTCACAAACTTTTAAGTCAATGTAAGAAAGACGGTAGATCTCATTCATGTTATTGTTTATATATTGCCATACTGAGAGACAGAAAGGCAAGGTGTGAGACATGTCATTTTATTCCAGGTGAACAGCTAAGTGAAGATTTTATTAAAGAAAACATCATGGCTTACAAAATTCTGACGCTAGAACCTCATCAGAAACCAAACACAGTGAGAACTAGAAGAAATGACAACAGCTAATGAAACCCACAGATAACGTTTAGTTAGGCAGTGCATACACACAAGTACATTTGAACACCTCAAAACAAAAAAAAAATGAAAATGAAGAGAACCAGTACAAGAAATCATGCAACAAAAAAAAAAAAAAAAAAAAGAAAAAAAAAAATCTGGTGGCAGAATCCAGTGCAGACATTTTGGCACCATGCTGTTTCTGTTCCTCTGGACGTCTCTTCGTCGGCGACTATGTGTTTAATGCCGCTGTGACAGCGACCTGCTTAACAGCTTCCCCTGGAAGAGTTTAGAAACCTTCAGTTAGTGAGATAATGCTTTAAAGGAGTGTGTGGTGCGAGGGCGTAATGGGCAGAGTCTGCGAACGGGAGACGTGCCAGGGACGCAGATCAGGTAAATGGCAACACCTGTCAGGGTGGAACGCCTGGTGCTGTACATAAACCAGAAACTCTCGAGCTGGGAACAGAAGTACAGCAACATTAAGAAGGGATGCCTGGCTATCAAGTGGGCGGTTCTCACCCTCCGCTACTACCTACTGGGCCGAGTGCTCACCCTCTGTTCAGATCACGCCCCGCTCCAGTGGCTCCACTATATAAAGGATACCAACGCCCGGATCACCCGTTATTTGTCACTCCAGCCCTTCAAGTTCAAGGTGATTTACAGGCCAGGGGCATGGATGGTCGTGGTGGACTTTCTCCGGGGATGGGGATTTGAGCCTCAGATCGGACGTGGCCTGGCCTGAGAACAAGCGGTGGGGAAATGTGGTGCGAGGGCGTGATGGGCAGAGTCTGCGGTCGAGAGACGAGCCAAGGACGCAGATCAGGTAAATGGCAACACCTGTCTGGGTGGAACGCCTGGTGCTGTACATAAGCCAGAAACTCTCAAGCTGGGAACAGAAGTACAGCAACATTGAGAAAGGATGCCTGGCTATCAAGTGGGTGGTTCTCACCCTCCGCTACTACCTACTGGGCCAAGTGTTCACCCTCTGTTCAGATCACGCCCGCTCCAGTGGCTCCACTACATAAAGGATACCAACGCCCGGATCACCTTTTATTTGTCACCCCAGCCCTTCAAGTTCCAGGTGATCCACAGGCCAGGAGGGTGGATGGTCGTGGCGGACTTTCTCCGGGGGAGGATGGGGAGTTGAGCCTCAGGTCGGACGTGGCCCGGCCTGAGAACAAGCGTCTGTAGATGGAAGATGAGCCAAGGATGCAGATCAGGTAAATGGCAACACCTGTCTGGGATGGATGGGACTAATTATCTCTTCCTCTGTTTCCCAGTAAAAGGAGGCCGGAAGCAGGTACAGGGGGAGAGAGACTTTTTCACCGACTGTGGCTCACATGAGATGTCCCGCACCAAACATCGCCAAAAAGTAGTCCCATCCGTCCCAGACAGGTGTTGCTATTTACCTGATTTGCGTCCTTGGCTCGTCTCCCGTCTGCAGACTCCGCCCATCAGGCCCTCACACCACAGAGTGCAGTTGATCTACCCTCATAAAACAATCTGGCCCACGGCCCCTTGTTTTTAAATGGCCCACATCAACCAGCAGCACTGATATTTAGTACTGTTGCTGTATGGTTTCCGCAAGTGGTCTCTGCAGTGCTGGGACATTGTCATATATTTATGTTAAGTTTTTTTACAGGGGGGGGACCACCATCTTTATGTATTCACCACGCATGCTTGCTGTATGTGGTTCCCCGGTTGGTTGTGTTTACACGCACCATTTGTTTTATATACCGACCTGCCCCTCGTTGTACTTGGGGTGGGGGGTGGTTGGAAGGAGGTTTGGACTGAGGTCCTGGGTAGAATTTAGCAAAAAAATAGGGGTCAGGTGTGTATCTAAGGTTTTTCATCCGGGCAGAATAAGGAATGAGGTCTGATGATAGACCGTTAAGCGACGTGCTCGCTCCCTATTGGTGCAACTTGTGCAGCATCTGCTCAATAGGTGGAGCTCTAAGTGAGCAGCTGGGGAAAACGAGGGCTCCCCCTAGTGTTAAGGCACAGTCGGCACAGTCTCGTTAGGACCTGATCGGTAAGCAGCCTTGTTTTTTACTTTTAATCATTTTCCGTAGGGGGCGCACACTTTCTGAGGTAACCTTTAGTAGTAAGAGCAGCGCCACCTGCAGTATGGTTTTGTTAATAGGGGTATGTATGATGTGGAGGTGATCTAAGATATTTATATTGATTATGTTTGGTAAATAATGAACTTTTTATCTGTTGTACGTGTTTTTTTTTTTTTCATACCTGGTTTTCTACACGCCGTCTCACACTCTGCTTGTGTGTCGAAGCGATTCATGTTCCCACTGCAGCCTCCGTACCAGAAACGCTTGCAGGTTCTGTTGATGGAGTCGTAGTACCACTTCAGTATGAAGTTAGTGCAGATGCCTTCGTCTTTGGGCAGCGTACAGACGTCCAGCCCAGGAGCTGCGGCGGCTGTATCTGGAGGACAGAATTATTAATTACGTATATATTGTGTATTATTAATGTTGTATATTATGACATGAATGGTTAGATTAGTTTGGCAAAGGAATACCTCAATCATGAGATCCACAATATGCTAATATCCATGGCTAAGGGTTAGCATAGCGCTGTGTTCTGCCCCGATGATTGCGAGCTGGTACAGTTAACGTAGTGTCTGCAGTCAACAATCACTGCCGCCGCTAAGGGTAAAAATACTAAAGAGCGCCTGAAAATCAGCGTTGGGACGTTGTAGCATTATTATGCTAATCTTTGCTATAACGTTAGCACACATCCATATTGGCAGCAGCTGGTTTGGATTTTGATTGGTCGTTTTTGTTTATATTCTCTTGACTGCGCAGCGTGTTTACTTTCAGCCAACAGCTAGGTGTCATCTGTCAGGCTCTGACCCTCACTAGGCATGTCCTGAGTCTGTGAACCCAAAGGTTACGAAAAAATAAAGAAAAACACCCAATCAAATGCAAATCAGAGGCTAAAACAGCTGTTGCCAAGCTGGAATCATGTGCTAACGTTATAGTAAATGTTATAATGTTACAATGTCCCAACGCTGATTTTCAGACACTGCACCGGCTCGCAATTAGTGGGGCTATGCTAACTCTTAGCCACAGATATAAGCTTATAGTGAATCTCATGATTAATGTATTCTTTTACCAAACTAGTGTTTGTCATAATTTACAACATTATTGTTATGGGGAGGTGGAAAGGATGGGAACCGGATAGAGGATTGCACAACAACAGGAACAGTCTTTATTGCCGACACGGCACATAATTATATTACGCTCTCACTAATGACTGTTACTGCGTCCCAGGACAGCACCCGTCCTGTTGTTGGTCTCCCTCTCTGCAACGTGGAATGTTTTAGCTAATAAAGCAGCACACGGTCATCAGACGAGGCAGCATCTGGTGCACCAGTCAATTTCCCTGATCAATGCCGCCGCTCCACCATACCCCCCCGCACCACTGCGGAAAGACGAAGAGAGTCCGTGGTCCCGCCGTGTGCACTTGACTTTGACTCAGTCTGCCAACGAGCTCCCAACAACTTCCCTCCAGCGCTGGGTCACATGCGTCACATCCCGGCTCACGTAGGATCTACTGCTCTCCCGTGCCAATGGCCAGACAAAACCGACAGGTCCCACGCAGTACGGCGGCAGGTGCCTTCCACACCTCTCCATTTCTCGCAATGAGTGACGCACCCTGCATCCTTCGGCTCCATCTGCGGTTGCTGGGACCTCAGCTTGCCACGCCCAACTCCTCTTTGCCTTCAGCGACAGCCAGCAGCCTGGGTCGGGGCGTGCACCCCCCCTTGGAGAACATGTCTGCGCAGCTCGCAGGTGACGTCTGTTTATTGCCGCAATTACTTCGCCCTCACTAACGACTGTTACCGCATAACACCAGCCTTGTTGTTGGTTTCTCTTCTTGCGGCGTAGTATGTTTCAGCTTATGAAGCAGTACATGGTCATCAGACGAAGCAGCATCAGGTACGCCAGTCAATCTTCCTGATCAATGCGCCGCTCTGCCACAACCCAGTGCCACCGCGTCACTGTTACTGCTACTTCAGCGGCTAAGCGACTGCCCTGTTTCATGAGTTAAAGGGGACAGTAGGGTGTAGGGTGCAGACGCAGAGGTCCCCGATATAACTAAATGGTTCTGGTTTAGATCGCTAGAGGACAGTGACCTGCTTGTTCTATCATGCACACCAGTGTTGTTCAGTGTTTCCCTGATGGTGGACTCATAAACAGTACTTTTAGTAGATGTGAGAAAGACCTTTAGTTACCATCTGAGATCCAACCTTACTGTTTTTAATATGTTCTGACACACAAATTAATGACAAAGACAGATATTCTTTTCTCATGGATGGACGTACATGCAAGACATAAGGCAACCTGACAACCAGAACCAGAAACTTGAAGAACCAGGATAAAAGAAAATAAAAACATGCTTCATGCAGCGGTTCACTAAACTGACAACCAAGCATAAAGGTAACAGGAACCAGGTGCATGTGTCCAACTCCTCAAAACAGCAACGTAATGGAAGTCATTTTAAGGAGGAATGCTGAGGGGCCAGGATGATGACCATCATGTTCAGCAGGGAGGGGAAGAGGAGGCGGGTTTGAAGAACCACAGAGCTAATGGGACTAAATTGGACCAGAGGAGAAAGTGGCTCCAATGACAACCATATGGAGAAGAGCAGCAGGAGCCAGAGCAGAAGAGGTCAGTGAGGCCCCAAGGTGACAAGCAGTAAATTTGATTGGTCAGCTTGTTAATGTAGGTCCAAAGCCTAACCAAGTAAACTCGCGAGAATCACAGCAGAGTCAATAGAATAAACTAAGTCACATGAGGAGTCGAGTTATTAAGTCATGACCGACTGGAATGTAACTGCAAAAAGACAGCAAGGTAGCCAAGGGGGCGAAGTCAGAACATGTACGGAATGAAGCACCGAAGACAGGAAGGTGCGGAATGGATGACCCTGGTAACACAAAACTGTGGGCCACATTTCTCTGCGATACAGCACTGCTTCTCCACTGCATGTGACCTAAAGGCGGTCCTCATAAGAGAACATTTATCTGGTCCACGTTGGACAGACATTTGGCACTGATACCACTATGTGAGTCATAAGTGGTCCACAAAGATCAAATGGTTCACATGTCCCAAATCAACTGGTCCACAACTCACATCCAGAAGCGGTCCAATCAATAAATGTGATGTGGTCCATATGAAATTGAGGGCCATGGGCCGGAAACATTTTTGGAGCTACTGTATTTGGAATGTGGGGAGGACATTGACACAAATAACAGCTGTCTTTGAGCAGCTGTGCTGAGACACTAGAGGGAGCCCCTGTTCATGCCAGGTGCTTGCAGTGAGTGCCACCTAAGGAGTCTGTCTCTAAGTCTCTTAAGTAGCGGGGAGGGAGCATGCCCTATGGCCCTCTGGGTAAGCGGCATACTGCCTTTTCTTGAATTTTTAGCATAAGTAACGCACTCAATAGGGCTTTGCTGGCAGCTGACAACCACTTACGCATAATGCTGCCCTGCGACCATGAGCTGACCACTAAAGGAACATACCCCTTGAACATTTGCAAATGGAAACATAACTAACATCAGCTGCAGTGTGCTTGCACCCCAACAGGGGGTGCTAAAGAAGTGCTATCAGGCCGTGATCTTTGTGTCCAGATCGAAAAACCTTGGATAATGAGTTACATAATCCTCATACAGTTATGCATGCATTTGTAACGTATGATTATGGGATGGATCCGTCTTTCCATTGGGACTAACCTAAAGCTGCTGGGGCCTCTGATTCCGTCGGGCCCTCTAGTGGTTGGTCCTGTACTGTAATAAGAGAAATCCACAGTGTCAACATATATAACATTTCGAATATAAACTGTATAACAATAGTGTTAGATACATTAATGCCAGTTTCAATAATCTCAACACAAATGACCTTTAGCTTATTTTTGATTAAACATGAGGAAAGTATGATGTTCCACAGGGGGAAGTATTTATCAATTGACTGAATGTACTGTATAATGTTTGAGATACATTCTGGCCCACGGCCCTCGTTTTCATCTGGACCACATCCTAGATGGACAGCACTTGGGTGGAGCACATACACACACGATTAGGGTCACACCTCAGACAAAGGTGAGTCACATGAAGGTAGCACTGACAAATGTTTACCAGATGTGGAGCAGATGTGTTTGGGGACATGTGGGCCAGATTAATGTTCTCATGATTGGAGCAGCAGTGCTGTATCTTACACAGATGTGGCGCTATCTGAAGCACCGAAGTCAGAATAGTGCCATGTCAGTCCGACTCATTCCATCAGCAGCCGGTTTATACTCAGTTTACACTAGGGGTGTAAGAAAATATCGATACACTTGAATATCGCGATATAATGTTTCGCAATACAGTATCGATTTTTAAAAACGATGTATACATTTTTATCAAGTGTGTTTTTTATTAAACTCTCGGCGGCTAGATGGCAGACAGTAGTTAATTTTGTGTTGGTTATTCACCCGGCTGCGAGATGGCAATGCTGTGATCTATCTTGAATCATTCGGCGCCTCCACTACACTAAGTACACCGCTGCATTACCATTAGCAGCCCGCTGGCGATTGCCAAATCTATACGCGTTTGACCGGCTCCTATATCGTAATATGTCATATCATTAGCCCTGTATCGTGATACGCATCGTATCACCCTAGTTTACACGTTTCACCTCCTTAGTTTAGGCTAGCGATTCTCAACTGGTGGGTTGTTACCAGTGATGGAAATAACGGCGTTTAAATAAACGGCATTACTAACGGCGTTATTTTTTTATTAACAGGTACTTAATATAGTTACTATTTTTGTCGTTACGCCATTTCTGTTACCGACCACTTAATGGTGCACCTTATAAACCAAAGCTTCCCATCAAAACTCTTCTCATCAGCCCTGACTCTGTCACAAAAGCTGTTTACTTTTGACACCCTTGGTGAGGGGAGAAGGGAGGGGTGATGGAGGGGCGAGACAGTAAAAAAAGAGATGATGATTGGCCAAGCTTGAGTAACAGGTAGAAATGTAAGCCAATCAGAGGCATTGTTTACCGTCTAAAACGCGGACTGTAGCAGAAGTAAGCTGCAGGAGTGGCAAGTCTAGAGGGAAAGTTTGTATTTTTAAAGTGGAAGTACAGACACTATTTTACTCTGCTTGGGGTAAAAGGCAAGAACGTGCATGTCAAGTGTACATTATGTCCCGGGGCCAAGTGTTTGTCCATGTCCATCGTAAGTAACTCTAATCTAATAAAGCATTTCACAGCTGCACACTGTTCTACCAAACTAGTGGAAACCAAAAACACTGATTTGATTTAAACTTTAAACATAGTAACACAATCGTTACTTTCCCTGCTAACTAATGACTTACAGTGTAGTAATTCAGTTACTAACTCAGTTTCTTTTTGGGTGAAGGAACTAGTAACTATAATTCATTACTTTTTAAAAGTAACGTGCCCAACACTGGTCGTGACCCAAAAGTGGGTCACAGATATGTTCTGGGCAGGTTGCGGACAGCTTGTCAAAAATATTTATTCATTTATTTATTCATTATCTTCCGCTTAATACTGTACTAGAGTTGTGGTGGGATTCCCCATGCTCATCCAGGGGAGATAGTTTAGGGCGCTGGGCAGATACACCCAGGACAGGGCGCCAATCCATCGCTGGGCACTCACTCACACAGTCTATATGGGGCAATTTAGAGCAGTCAATTTACCTTGTATCTATGTTTTTGGAATGTGGGAGGAAACCCATGCGGACACGGTTAGAACATGGAAACTCAGATTGGGATTTGAACCGGGAACCCCAAGCGCTGAGAGGCGAATGTGCTAACCACTAAGCCACCGTGTCGCCTAATTATATATATATTCTTTCAAATAAAAAAATAATTTATGCTCATCTCGGGCGGCACGGTGGCTTAGTGGTTAGCATGTTCACCTCTCAGCACTGGGGATTCCTGGTTCGAATCCCAATCTGGGTTGAGGTTTTATGTTCTACCCCCGGGTCCACATGACTTTCCTCTATGGTGTCCGGTTTTCTCCCACAGTCCAAAAACATAATTTATAGTAAATTGACTGCTCTAAATTGCCCCATGTAGTCTGTGTGTGTGGCCTACGTGTATATTGCCCAATGCCCAAAACATTGTCCCCTGGATGGACACAGCGATCCTAATAGAGGATAAAGCGGAAGAGCATGAATGAATGAATGAATAATGCTCATCTGATTTATTACTTTGTAAAAAAAAAAAGAAAGAAAGAAACCGGCATGTATTGGACTGGTTACCATGGTAACCATCATCCATTTTCCGGTTACTCTTCTCTTTAAAGCTGTGATAATGTTCAAAGGCAAGATGGTAATATGCCAGTATAATCCATTCATTAAGGATAAGTTTCTAAAAAAAGGGGTGCTCTTAAATTCCCTTTGCATCCATATGTGTGTTTAAATGTGTTTTTGAAGGATATTTCTCAAAAATACATTAGTTTGGTTTGTATTTTATAAAAGTGGGTCGTGACTTGATGGCCATGGGAAGATGCGGGTTTAAGACCAATTGAGAACCCCTGATTTAGACAATTTTAATAATTAAATGATGTTGCATAACACCTACCTGTAAGCATGCACTGTCTGAGGCACTGCGCCTCCGTTTCAAATTTATTTTCATTGCCTCCACAACCTCCATACCAGAACTGTTCACAGTATCCATTCTTTTTGTTAAAGTACCACAGAGCCTGAGATTCTTTGCATGGTTGTCCATTGTCCAAGTCTTGTGAGCAAGGGTCTGCAAAGTCATTAACTAAAACACGCAAACAAGGAGGTGTTACAGGATCACGTTCAGTGCGTTAGATACGCTGGATCATTTAAAGCATCACACATTAGAACACACAACTACACACTGCAGGGAAAGGAACTAAACTTTACTGCTGAACATGGATGGACTCTGTGCTGCAGAGGATGGAGGTGAGCCATCCTGAACGGCAGGTGGCATTGGGTATCATGTCCGTGTTTAGCTCCTCCCTGCTTCACACTGATGTGTGACACACAGTGCTATGTGGATGCACTGCGAAACTAGAGAAGCTCAATAACTCAAAAAACAGGAGTCATGGTGCTGACAGGTGTGTGAATCAGATAGGGGGATATACGGTGTCGCCCATATAGCAAAATGATTCTGGCCCACCGGCCCACATCCAGTATTTTCATCCGGCCCACATGTCAGAGTGACAGCACTTGAATGGAGTGCTTCCACTGACCAGGTCCCCCATTTTAGTTGGGACCATCAACTCATGTCCCCATTTTTTGTCTGGCCTACTGGCCCACGTCCCCCAAATTCATCTTGAACACATATCCGATTGACAGCACTTGGGTGGAGCACTTCTGGATGTGAGATGTAGTGGACCTACACACCATATTAGGATCTCAAATAGAAAAATGATCCTGGCCCACCGGCCCACATCCCACTATTTTCATCTGGACCACCGGCCCATGTCCCCCTATTTTTTTATCTCAGAGTGACAGCACTTGGATGGAGTGCTCCCACTGGCCCAGGTCCCCCATTTTTGTTGGGACCACCATCTCACATCCCCAATTTTTGTCTGGCCCATGTCCCCCAATTTCATCTTGAACACATGTCAGATTGACAGCACTTGGGTGGAGCATTTCTGGATGTGAGATGTAGAGGACCTACACACCTTATCAAGATCTCAAATAGAAAAATGATCATGGCCAACCA
>JAOVVE010505267.1:0-2500 GCA_028565655.1 Hoplisoma axelrodi | reverse complement strand
AAGGAGAACCATCGACCGGCGCTCGCCACCTAGGCGACAAGCTACACCCTCAACAAGGAGGCATCCCCTGGGCTACGCACCGTGGCATTAGGAATCAAAGACCATTAGCCAGTTACGCTTTTCCGTGCGGGGACACCAATGCATCATCGGGATTGTGCCATAGCCAACGGATATCCATCAGCCGGCGCTCACCACCAAGGCGACGAGCTTACCTCTCCGCAAGGAGGCATCCCCCGAAAGGAAAACCGATGCATCATCGAGGAAGATTACGAAAGGGACAGTGCCGTAGCCAATGGATGAGATCCATCGGCTGGCGCTCGCCGCCAATCTCAATGAAATGGGCGAGGAGCTTTCCTCTCAACACAAAGGCATCAACCCGAAGGGATCACCAATGCATCATCAAGGAGGGTTCACGAAGGGACAATGCCATAGCCAATGGAGTTCACCGACCGGCGCACGACGCCTAGACGACGTGCATACCCCTCCGCAAGGAGGCATTCCGTGAAAGAAACGCCAATGCATCATCGGGGAAGATATTTTCAAATTCATTTTTGTTTACCCCTCAGCAAGGAGGCATTTCCCGAAAGAAATGCCAATGCATCATCGAGGAAAATATTTTCAAATTCATTTTCGGTTTCAAAACAAGAGTGATTTTATAAAACTTTTGACTTCGCGTCCGGGCAGCAACCAACTTACCTCTCAACAAGAAGGCATCAACCCGAAGGGATCACCAATGCATCATCGAGGAGGGTTCACAAAGGGACAGTGCCATAGCCAATGGGGATCCATCGACCGGCGCACGACGCCTAGACGACGTGCTTACCCCTCGGCAAGGAGGCATTCCCCTAAGGGAACACCAATGCGTCATCGGGGAAGATTACGAAAGGGACAGTGCCGTAGCCAATGGATTAGATCCTTCGGCTGGCGCTCGCCGCCCATCTCAATGAAATAGGCGAGAAGTTTTCCTCTCAACAAGAAGGCATCAACCCGAAGGGATCACCAATGCATCATCGAGGAGGGTTCACAAAGGGACAATGCCATAGCCAATGGAGTTCACCGACCGGCGCACGACGCCTAGACGACGTGCATACCCCTCCGCAAGGAGGCATTCCGTGAAGGAAACGCCAATGCATCATCGGGGAAGGTGCCATAGCCAACAGAGATCCATCGGCCGGCGCTCATCACCTAGGTGACAAGCTTACCTCTCAGCAAGGAGGGATCCCCCAATGGGAACACCAATGCATCATGGAGGATGTCAATCTGCAAGCATTACCGACGGGATGTGAAAGCACGAGCATTTGAGACCAAACGGCCGTGGAATTCTTGTTTCTGCCCGATAGAGTCGTGCTTTGCTTTGCCCCGCCCTTTCTTGGCTAGGGCATGCCATTACACGAGAACTTTTTTCTAGCGTACCCGACGGGTCATCTTTTCACGGGTTTCTAAGGCTAAACGGCCAACAATTGCCCGATGGAGTGTTTCTTTGCCCGATAGAGCCGTGCATTACTTAGCGGGACCGGTAAAATTAACATTTCGCCTCGAGGGTATTTCAGTCTTTTTTTCGAGCATTACCAACGGGTAGTTTTTCCAGGGGCATCCGAGGCCCAACAGCCAAGAATTGCCCGATAGGGTCTTGCTTTGCCCGATAGAGCCGTGGTTTGCCTTGCGGGGCGGCTTAAATTAGCATTTCGCTTCAGGGGCATTTGGGTCTTTTTTCCGAGCATTACCGACGGGCCTTGTTTTCTCGAGTAACCCAGGCCAAAAGGCCAAGAATTGCCCGAGTGGTCTCGATAGCAACGTGCCTTGACACCCGGCGTCGGGTGGCCACGGCTTCCCCAGGGGAGGGAGACCACCCCCCCCTATAGTAGTAAAATTAGCCTTTGCCCTTGTGGCAGGAAGGAACATCAAAGTGTCCGAACAGTCATAATGGCCTTTTTTTTTAGCATCACAACATTTTCTCACGAACTTTGAATTGGAACATCTTCACAAAAATATGGAGCAACTCCACACAAAAATTCAGATTTTTTTGCCAAATGGATAATTTTATATTAATTAAACAAAAATTAAATAGATAAAAATTATAAAAAATAACAAAAAATGCAAAAAAAATACGAAAAAAGTATGAAAAAATCACGAAAAATTACAAACAAGCTACACAATAATTATGTAACTATATTGGGTTGAAAAATGAGGCATCTATAATACAAAATGTTTAAATTAAGACTTAAAAACGGGTAAAAATAAAAATAAAAAAAGATAAAAAACTAACTTTGCGAAAATCCCACAAGATGGTGACTAAACAAGACTTTTTGGAGAGTTTTGCCAAGATCATATTGATGCTTGCATTGATTTGCCCGGTGACAAGCTACTTTTTAGCCGATACCCAGCAACGTGTGCAATGCCTTGCCTTGCCCAGTGACAAGCAATCGGCTTTCCATGCCTTGCCTTCCACTTGCCTTTGCCTTAATGGCTTTGCCGTGAGCAATGCCTTGCCCAGCCCGGT
>JAOVVE010494282.1:0-12326 GCA_028565655.1 Hoplisoma axelrodi | reverse complement strand
TTATTATAGAGTAATTCAGTTACTAACTCAGTTACTTTTTGGAACAAGTAGTGAGTAACTATAACTAATTACTTTTTTAAAGTAACGTTCCCAACACTGTAAATTAATAATGCACCAAGGAAAATGCAAAGATCAAGTCATAAAAATTTCACTGCAAGCTGTCTAACTATGCATGTGACAAATAAACTTGATTTGATATACAGCAGATGCAGAATAGGACACACAAGAATAACTCAACACCTTCTAGTAGGAGAAGAATCCATATTATCCACAGACTGCCACAAAACCATCACCATCAAACATATCCTGACAGAATGCCCCAAATACCACAGAGAAAGAAATAACCAAAGTACTAAAGTACATTACACCAAGACACTAGAAAAAATCCTGAACACAGCCAAACCAGAAACTGTTTTAAAATTCCTGAGGACTATAAATCTAAAAACAGAAATATCAAAATATGAATCACCATTTCCTGCCGTAAATGCTACTTACAGGACAACACTATTATAAAAACAACAAACAAACAAAGTTGCAGGTAACATAACACAAATGTTTAACCAAAATTTTAGAATAGTTATTTCATTAACAAGCTAAATAACTGGGCTACACTTTGGTTACAGTTTTATTTCCAGTTTCTGTTTTTTTTTTATTTGTTATTTTCAGTGTATGTTTGAGATTTGAATGTCAGGACTGAATTGAGTGTACCTTCCACTCGTGCTTTCTGCTGTAGATATTTACTTCTTTCCTGGTTTAAGTAGGAATTTAGGAGAGTGGCATTAATGTCTGAATACAGACATTTCTTTAAACATCCATCATAAAACACAATGTTTTAACATTTACAAAAATTCAAAGTTTTTTAAATCAAACAAACGTTTAAGCAAAATAAATGACAGTTTAAATGTAACATTATTAACCGCTGCAGTGAAACAGTTTAAAATAAATTGTACAAATTTTGTATTAATAAAATAATCAGTATAAAGTTTTCAGTCAGTGTGTGTAACCGGTGAGATGATCAATGGAGCTGAATTTTTACCTCCATCATTCAAACAAGGACAGAAGTAAGGGTTGAGTTTCTCAGTGAATAACTGATCAGTAAAGGAATAAATATGAGATTTGTTCTCTACATCATAAAATGAGACCAGACCCTCCTCATAATCCACAAACACTCCCACCTTCTCTGGTTTCTGTCTCAGTGTAAGAGTGACAGAGGAATCAGCATTAGCTTTATACTCATTACTGTTCCTCAGCCACACAATCCAGAATCCATTCTGAGGATATGGTTTAATGCTCCCTTTCCTGTTAATGGATTCTCTGCACACTCCTAAATCCCACATAGTCTTCCATCTGACCTGCACCTCATAGTAAAACCTTCCTGATGAGAAACTTTGCTTTCCAAGAACACAGACACTGTAATCAAATCTTTTTGGTGTATCAGGGAGATCCTGCCGTTTATCTCCATGTCTCACTTCTTTTTCATCTTCAGACAGAATAAGTTCAGGATGAGCTGAATCGGGATCCAGAGTCACATCCACTGAAATACACACAGTGTGATACATTCACTTAGAACAGTGTGTATATACATGTACAGTATGTCTGTGTGACAGAAGAAATAAAAAAAAAAACCTTTAACATAAAAACTGTATTGTTTAACATGTGACGTTAACAATTTAAGAAGTAAATTATATAGAAACAGTTATGGTCATCTCCTGCACACTCTTTATCTTTAGCTATGCTAATTATGCTAATGTGGTTATCATGCTAACTGTTAATCATGCTAATTATTCTAATGTGGTTATGTTAACTATACTATTCTGGAAAACATTTAATTATACTAATTATGCTAATGTAGTTAACATGTTAATTAAGTTAACTATGCTATGTGATTTATAAATCTAACTATGCTAATCATGCTAACTATGCTAAATATGTTAACTATGCTAATGTGGCTAACATGCTAATTATACTAACTATGATAATGTGGCTTACATAATAACTATGCTAATCATGCTAACTAAATTAATTAACTGTTCTACTGTGGCTAACATGCTAACCACGCTAACTATGGTAATGTGGTTAATCTTGCTAACTATGCTAATGTGGCTTACATACTAGCTATGCTAATCATGCTAACTGAACTAATAAACTGTTCTACTGTGGCTAATGTCAATCATGCTAACTATGCGTATCATGCTAACTATGGAAATGTGGTTAATCATGTTAATTATGCTAACTTTGCTATTGTGGCTTACATACTAACTATGCTAATCATGCTAACTGAAGTAATTGTTGTTTCATCCTCTCATTTCGAGATCCACCTATGGGGAGGGACATCTGGTCGCAACCTCATGGAAGCATCCAATTGCACCATATCTGGCCTGAGACAAGGCAATCGTCCACAGGAGATATAGGAGATGCTGTGGGCATTGCCCCCTCAGTCCACTTCCTCAAACTCACGCACCTGTCTTGCAGTGCTCCCGCAAGCTTCTACTAGGCCTTTACTAAACTGTTCACAGGGGGACCCAGCGCTACTAGACCAGCCCCCCGCCGAGCGTGGAGCTGAAAAGTCCTTGCTCAGGTCAGATGTCTCTGCATTTGGCTAACCACATTCGTGTCAGGTACAGGCCGCCTGCCTAAAGTGGTTATAGTGAAAGGCTGCCTGCAGACATGCTTCAGGGCCCCTCTGCACACACTGAGGTAACGCCTTAATGAGCCCGCCAGACCGCATGCAACTCCTCAGCGCAGCGCAGAGACACCCATCCTTTCTGCGTTATGTGCATGGACCCGAATCACTATGCAGGCCGCCCGCCTGTAGCAAGCCATATTAAGGGTGCACGGCTAACTGCCAACCTTTAATATGCACCGCACATGCCACAGGGCCCCACCACGCACACGGAGTGTCCATGCCAATCCTCTCTGCGTCGTGTGTTCAGATCAGTAACACTAAGATTTATAACTGTTACTCATCAGCTTTTTTTCGGCCTACCTAATGATGCACCTGCTCTCTCGGTCGCACCACAGTTGTGGCCTGCTAGGCCGGCTGTCATCATTGCAGGGGATGCCCCACCCTCTGTGTTGTGCTTGAGGTCAGAGCCGGCATGCGGCGGTTACCACCGCTGCTCTGCTGAAGAAAATTCTCCACCATCGTGCTATGAGTGCTACCCACACCTAGCAATGTCAGAGAGTAACGCGGCTCGAACACGGGAAAGCCAGCAGCGCGTGTCAAGTCTGCATCTGGGAGAAACAATTCTCAAACGCAACACGCTTGAGTTTAAGCTGCCCGCTCACTCAAGTCCGCTTGCCCTACATATGCTGCGTGTGATAAATGCTGATTATTTCAGCGCCGCAGTGCTTTAAAAATACAGAGCAGCCTGCCACCCGCCGGCTCTCTGTATGAGGTCATGCTCACAGGGGAGCTCATGTATGTGATTAGTGTGAAATACATATGTGTTTTTTACATGTACATTTAACACTATTTTCCGTCATCATGTTCTGGTCGTTACCGCGCATAGCAATGCGGTACAGCAGTGTGACTCAGGTGCAGGAAGTCTCAAAGTCGCGAAACCAACCCCCCAAACATAGTGCGCTTGAGCTGAACTGCCCGCTCTGGGAGGATCGAGGACCAGTGAGCATGCCCTGCTCTATCCTGGTCCCTCTGCCTCCATCTCAAGCCGTGCCCTTGTCTGCATTCTCTGCTGTTGAGCGTGTGCAAGCGAACTGCCACATAGGCTCGACAGGCTGTGCATTCTGCCAGACATCCGAGGGCAGACTCTGCTGTCGACTAGTGTGCACTGCGCCCGCAACCTCTCCGGTCTGCCTGACCTCGAGAAACGGCTCATTGCAGATGACCGAATAGGGCCGATCCAGGCTCTATTTGGCAATGCTGACGTTGAGAATTTGAGCTAACTGACGCAAATGCATAAGTCATGCATGGGAGTTAGAGGTGCCTTCACACCACCATGGGAAAAAGCCCCAAGCCCCCGCCACTGCGCTTTCTGTCCAGAATCACAAGCGGCCTGCCTGATGCCCGTGCCCCAGATCTTTACGGCCCTGCCTCATCAGCCGCCGGCTTGCTTGACGCACAAGTGCTTGACCCCCCCCCCCCACCAGCTCAGAGGACACACCTCTACCTCTCGCTGTTTGTCCAAACACCCATGTGTAGCAAACTTCGGCGTTTCAAGTGCTACGAACAGTCTGCACAAAATAGTAACGTGTAATAGGATGTTTTCACACATAACACAAATGCACGGCCCTCTCTTCGTGAGCTGCCCAGCCTAAAGCTCATTACCTGACTGCCCAGCCAGATGCTGCCATTTACACAGGCTTTCTCACCTGTGGCGCACCTACAGGCTCACCCGCCAGGCTTCCTAGAACGTGACATTACCTGGTGAATCCGCCAGCCAAAGGCTACCATTTCACGGGCCCTCGGGCCGAGTGTGCAGTACCTGGGCACCCAACAGAGGCCACCATTACTCTCTCTAAGCGAGTGTCACAGCACGTATGCGCTGAAGTGGAGCGTGCCAGCCTGGCTTGCGCTAAGCACTTCAAAATGGGTCATGTGCACGATTCTGGATGGTTACCGCCTCCAGTTCGCTGCAAAACCTCCTTCTTTCAGTGGAATAATCAGCTCGCAAATGAACGAGACTGCTGCACCACTGCAAACAAAATCGCCACCCTTTTCAGGAAGCTGTGATTCAAACCGTTCCGCCTGACTGAAGTCACGTGGGTCATTACTTACAGTACTTCATAGCACCAAAACGGGATGGACCGGCCACCCTCCACCCGATTTTGGGACTTGAAATTGCCAAACAAGGAAATACAAAAGTACAACTTCCGAATACGGACATTCAACACACTCTCGCGGTCTATTCATCAGAAAATTATAACATATAAAGACCACTGGCTGGTAATGGCTAAAACCTCTCTCGGCTTCAGAGTGAATCTCACCAAGAGTGGTCTGGACCCAACTTGAAACATTGTTTTTGGGAATGGACTTGGACTCCGCCAGGATGCACGCGCAGCTTGCTGCCAAGCACATTCAGTCTCTTTAAGACTGCCTTGCCCCATTTAACCAAGAGGGGATGTGGGTGTGCTATCGCACAGGTTTGCGACTGCAGGGTCTTATGGCTTCCGCCATGCAGGTTCTCCCATTTGAATTGCTCAGTATGAGGGCATTCATGAGATGGGTGCTATCACTACGCTCTCACGTAATGCGCGACAAAGCGCACAGTTGTAGTGTAAGTGCATAACGGCTTTTAGCCACTGGCGACGGAGGGAATTCTATTCCCGCGGACGCCCGATCGGATGTGTATGCACATGGAAGGTTTTGAAGTCATATTAGAGATGGGGACTCGAGTTTGGGACTCGTACTCGAGTCGCACTTAAGTCGCATATACAGTGACTACATACTTGACTCGGACTCGCATTCAAAAGACTTCCAACTCGACTCATGACTTGAGACTCGTGAACAATCATTCATTTGTAAAGTTCTTTTGTGTTTTATTTCTTCTCCGCTGTCCGTATGCTTTTCACTTCCCACTGACATAACGTCACGTGACACAAATGCGCGCGCCGAAACAATAGTATCCAGCTCGCAGTCATGGCGGCGCTTCTTCCACGATTCATAATAAGTTTTAGGTACAAAAACTTCACACAAGTATCAGAAAACTGCAGCGACTGTGGCATAAAATACAGGAAGCTGGTTCCAACACTTAATTATATTCGCCACCTGAAAACCCACCCGGAAAGGTTAGTGTTCTGTCCCTCACACTTGCTGTAAGATTAGGTTATTTGTTTTAACCCCAGTTGGTCACAAGGGGTCAGCCTTGCTACATTTGTTATGTTTTTTGCTTTAATTGTGAATGATACTGCCATCTAATGGTCAACAAGGGAAGCAGCAAGAGGCAAGGAAAAAACAGCCACGTCATGGTTTAGCAGCAAAAGAAAAAGAATTTAATGTCATTTGGGAGCCTTGGCAGATCATAATCTGTAAGTGTAAGACTGCACAATGGTCTGTCTTATGTTAGGTAGTGTTTTGTCTGGTTTACTGTAGTTTATTTTGCCATTCCATTTTATAGGCCAGTTCCTTAGCTTTAAAAAGTATAAGCTAATGCTACTTACCCTTAGTTCGGTTTTATGCTGGCCTAGCCTTGGCTAAAGGAGCATGTGTCTGTTCATTTTTAGTTTAAGTGTGTAATGACTTATGACAGTATGGTTATGGGTGTTATGACAAGCTACTTATGTATATCATTGGTTCTCTTTTTTGTTACAGTTTTACAATAAAAAATGGGTCTCAGTAAAGACCAAAAGACCACGTCGCAGCGTCTCATTGCTGACTCCATTTGTGTTTAGCTCGCTGTCTAGGTTAATTACGCGACAGTTAACTGAGGGCAGAAGAGTAAAAAGATTATCTACACGTCAAGTGCCACACCAGAGACATTTGATTTAGTAACGCAGGATGTCACACACGAGGGACACACCACCTCTCTCCCAGTTGGAAGTCAGGTCAGAGTGCCATTCGTCTGCTTCACGCCGGTCCAGTGGCTCAAATGTGAGTCAGGCTGCAGCACAAGCACGGGCTAACGCAGAAGCCGCCCGAACCAGAGCACAGTACGCCAAACACCAAATAGACTTGGAGGTCGAAAAGGCACGCATCGAAGCAACACTAAACGCTCTGAAGCAGGAGGGTGAGGCTGAGGCAGCGCTCGCTGCAGCTCAAGTCTGGGAGGCTGCAGCTGAAGAAGCACTTCAATTAACTGAAGGGGCAAATCCAAGCATTCCTGTTACTATATCTCCTTCAATCAGACGAACACAGGAATATGTTAACACCCACTTTCACAACTGTCATGATGGTAAAGACGAAGAGAAGTTCGACACAGGACAACAGGCCAACCCAAGCAACGCTCACAACAGGAATCAGAGCTCGTTGCCAGCCTCTACACATCCATGTGAGGGCTCTACAGATACTACCAGAGGGCAACCAGATTGCCACCCATCTAACCACATCAGGTCAGAGGATCCACGCTCCCAACACAGACCGCCACAGATCCCACGAATTGAAATCTCAATCTTAGCAGCCTGCCTGGCACGTCGTGACCTGCTCACAGCAGGTTTCAAAGTTTTTGACAACAAGCCAGAGAACTTTCTGTCCTGGAAGTCTATGTTCTTTAACGCCACTGAAGGTCTGAACCTCAGAGCAAGTGAAGAGCTTGAGTTACTCACCAAGTGGCTCGGTGGGGAGTCATTTCAAAATGTCATTAGGATCAGAGCAGTCCACGTGAATAATCCTGAGGCTGGTCTTCAGCGCCTTTGGCAACGGCTCGATAAGAATTACGGCTCTCCAGAGGTAATCAAAGCATCTCTGTTTAAGCGTCTAGAGGATTTTCCCAGGATTTCCAACAAGGACACTTACCTATTGCAGGAGCTAGGAGATCTCCTTCTCGAGTTGCAGTATGCAAAAAATGAGGGCTACTTGACAGGCCTTAGCTTCCTTGACACTTCAAAGGGAATGAATCCAATAGTTGAGAAGCTTCCTTACAGTCTTCAAGAGTCATGGGTCAGACAGGGGTCGAAATACAAGAAAGACAATGATGCTGTCTATCCACCCTTTTCCTACTTTGTCCAGTTTATCAACGACCATGCAGAAATGAAAACGGATCCAAGCTTCATGTTGCAAGCTCACAGCGCTCTATCCCCAAAGGTTGAAAAGACAGTAGTAAGACAAACAAGATTCAGAGGTCCTGTTGCAGTAAGCAAAACCGACATAAACAAAACAGACAATGACGCTATATCACTCCCTCTCAGTCCAGACAAGCAATGTCCCATACATCGGAAACCACATTCACTTGCCAAATGCAGGGGCTTAAGATTGAAAACATTGGACGAGAGGAAGAAGCTACTTAAAGAACACTCCATTTGTTACAAATGCTGCTCATCTACGAGTCACCAAGCAAAGGACTGTAAAGCCATTATTTATTGCTCTGAATGCAATAGCAGTAGCCAAATTTCAGCCATGCATGGAGGATCACCACCCCCATGGTCAGTTAAAGACTCTGACAACACCACAGTGTCATGGTGGGGAGTCCGGCTTGCCAAGCTCCACAGTTACCTCATCCAGTTGCACCGAGGTATGTGGCCCTGGCTTCCCAGGGAAGTCATACTCAAAGATTTGCTTAGTCAATGTGTATCCCAAAGCATCCCCAGAAAAGAAAAGAAGGATCTATGCAATGTTGGACGACCAAAGCAACGTATCACTGGCTAGGTCTGCCTTTTTTGATATTTTTGGTGTACAAGGTAGAGCACTCCCATACACTATCAAGACGTGCACCGGCTTATCTGACACTAGAGGGCGCAGAGCTAATGACTATCATTGAGCACATCAATGAAAAGGTGTCCATGCCATTGCCAATACTCACCGAATGCGACCAGATCCCAGACAACAGAAGTGAGATCCCTACTCCAGAGGCAGCTTCTGCTCACCCTCACCTGCGACTGATAGCATCACGGATACCCTCATTAGATCCATCGGCAGGGATTCTTCTCCTCCTCGGGAGAGACATAATTCGAGCTCACAAGGTCCACAGCCAGGTAAATGGCCCTCATGATGCGCCTTACGCTCAGTGCCTGGATTTGGGGTGGGTAATCATAGGAGATGTTTGCCTCTCAGGGGCCCATAAACCCACTGTGAACTCTTTTAAGACTAACGTTCTCAGTAATGGTCGACACAGCTTTCTCTCTCCCTGTGAAAATGTGGTCCATGTTAAAGAGAATTACACAGAGAAACGCTTCCTTACTAAAGATGCACAGCATGAACTAGGAAGACATCTTTTCCGACAAACTACAGAGGACGAAAAGTTTGCACTCACAGCAGAAGATGCACTATTCTTGAACATTATGGACAAATAATTTGCCAAAGATGAGGCAAATAACTGGGTGGCTCCACTCCCGTTTCGTTCCCCAAGACAGCGTCTACCCAACAACAAGGAACAATCTCTCAATCGCTTGATGTCTCTCCACAAAACACTGACAAAGAAAACAGTGATGAAAGAGCATTATGTGGAATTTATGGAGAAAATCTTCAGAAAGGGTCATGCAGAATCTGCCCCTCCTCTCGCACCGGATCAAGAATGTTGGTATCTCCCAAGCTTTGGCATTTACCACCCTCAAAAGCCAGGGAAAATCAGAATAGTATTCGATTCAAGTGCCCAGTGCAACAACGTGTCTCTCAATGATGTGCTGCTTAAAGGGCCAGACCTCAACAACAGCCTTGTGGGGGTGCTGATCCGTTTCCGGTCCAACCCATACGTGGTGATGGCAGATGTGGAGCAGATGTTTTACAATTTTCTAGTCAGAGAAGAACACCGCAACTACCTTCGCGTCCTGTGGTTTAAAGGTCATGATCTGGATGGAGAGGTGCAGGAGTTCCGGATGACGGTCCACGTATTCGGGAACTGCCCATCACCATCGGTGGCCATCTATGGGTTGAGAAGAACAGCTGTAGAAGGAGAGACTGAATATGGCAGCGATGTGAGACAATTCATTGAACGCCACTTTTATGTAGATGACGGACTGAAGTCGTTCTGCTCCCCAGATGAAGCCATTGATGTGCTGTATAAAACTCAGAAAATACTGGCACAGTCTAACATACGTCTGCACAAAATAACATCTAACAGTTCCACCATCACCAGTGCCTTCCCAGATGAAGACCTTGCAACTAGCATGCAGGACCTTGAACTGGGACAGTCCTTGCCACACATGCAGCACACGTTAGGCTTGGGCTGGGACCTGTCTGCAGACCTGTTCAAATTCCAGGTAACAAGCAGTGCAAAGCCTTTCACCAAACGTGGTGTACTGTCAGTCATTAATAGTTTATATGACCCCCTCGGCTTTGCCGCGCCGGTCATTATTGAAGGCCGAGCCATATTAAGAGACATTGCATCAGATGTGTGCGACTGGGACACTGAACTGCTAAAAGAGAAACAAGAACAGTGGCAAAGATGGAAAGACTCTCTAAACTACTTGCAACGGCTTGAAATCCCCAGGATGTATACCTCGATTCCACTGTCTGCAGCACTGAGAAAGGAGGTAAATGTTTTCTGTGATGCCTCCACAAAGGCAGTGGGTGCGGTTGACTATCTCAAGCTCACAAATGCAGATGGTCAAAGTGAAGTGGGCTTTCTTCTTGGCAAGTCGAGACTCGCTCCTAAACCAGACATCACCATACCGAGACTGGAGCTCTGTGCAGCAGTACTAGCAGTAGAAGTGGCTGAAGTAATCCTGGAGAAGTTAGACGTCAAAGTAGACCAAGTGAGCTTCTTCACAGATTCTAAGGTAGTGCTGGGATACATCTTTAATGAAAAGAGACGTTTCCATGTTTATGTTCACAACAGAGTAGAGCGCATTAAGCATTCTACCCAAGTTCATCAGTGGCACTACGTGCCTACTCACTTAAACCCAGCTGATCATGCCACTCGCGCATTACCTGCTCAGCAGTTGTCTCAGTCCACCTGGCTCACCGGGCCCACGTTTCTCACTAACTCTAACCAATGTCTGGCAAAGAAACAAACATTTCATCTCATTGACCCAGAGAGTGACACTGAGCTGCGTCCAGAGGCAACATGTGCCACCGCTCTGTTAAAAAGCACACTTGGAAGTGCACGATTTGAAAGGTTTTCAAGCTGGAGTCTACTACTAAGAGCCATCGCGAGACTTCAACACATTGTTGAATCCTTTAGACACAGTTCAGAGAACACATGTCAAGGGTGGCACAAGTGCACAAGACAGCTGGATGAAAAACAGCTACACCAAGCCAAAGCCACTATCATTCGGACCGTCCAGAGAGAGCTCTATGCAGACAACATCAAGAATCTTGAAAGAGGAGAGCCTATTAAAACTTCAAGTCCACTTAGCAAACTGAACCTATTTATTGACACAGATGGGATTCTTAGAGTCGGTGGAAGGCTAAAAAGAGCACAGTTAACATCTGATGAAACACATCCCGTGCTCATCCCTGGGAAACATTACCTTGCCTAGCTCATAGTCAGACACTTTCATGTGAAGGTGAGCCATCAGGGCAGACATTTTACTGAAGGAGCTGTCAGAGCTGCAGGGTTTTGGATTGTAGGGGGCAAAAAAGTAGTGAGCAGCGTAATATTTAGATGTGTCACTTGTGGCAGACTAAGAGGCAAACAGCAAGAACAAATCATGTCTGATTTGCCAGAGGACAGATTTTCCATGGATCCACCATTCACATCTGTGGGCCTGGATGTATTCGGTCCATGGCCTGTCACCGTCAGGAAAACTCGGGGAGGTCAGGCGGATGCAAAGAGGTGGGCAGTGATCTTTACGTGCATGAGCACACGTGCCATTCACATTGAAATTATTGAATCAATGGACACGTCATCTTTCATCAATGCATTGCGCCGATTTTTTGCAATCAGAGGTGCTGCAAAGTTGCTCAGATCGGACTGTGGGACTAACTTTGTGGGTGCCTGCCGAGAACTGCAAATTGACAAGAAAGGTTGCAACAACAGCAAAATTGATGCCTTTCTTAGGGACACTGGCTGTAAGTGGCAGTTTAATCCTCCTCATGCGTCCCATATGGCGGGCTACTGGGAACGCATGATTGGAGTTACTCGTCGGATTCTTAATGCAATGCTGCTAGAACAAAGAAATGCAAAGCTCACACATGAGGTGTTGGTGACATTCATGGCCGAAGTCACAGCAATTGAAAATGCGCGGCAACTCACAACTGTTTCTTCAGACCCAGATAACCCAGCTATTCTCACTCCTGCCATGTTGCTCACCCAAAAGGTTGGTGCACCACCTGTACCACCTGGCCAGTTTGAAAGCCGTGACCTGTTTAGAGCACAGTGGAGACGTGTGCAGTACCTGGCCAACATCTTCTGGGGGCGGTGGAAAAAGGAATATATCACTGGACTTCAAGATCGTCGCAAGTGGAGAGTGGCGAAATCAAATCTACAGGCAGGGGATATAGTCCTGCTGAAAGAGACTCTTGAGAACAGAAACGACTGGCCACTCGGTCTCATTACAAAGACTTTTCCCAGTGAAGATGGCCGAGTCAGACGGATAGAGGTCAAGATTTTCCGTAAGGGCGAGCAAAGACATTATATGCGACCAATTACTGAACTTGTTTTTAGTGCCTAAAGACAATGCTTGATTTAACAATGCCCCTTTTTGCAGTGTTCTCAAGTTAGATAAATGGTGACATTTTAATGATATCAGGTGGGGAGTGTTCTGTCCCTCACACTTGCTGTAAGATTAGGTTATTTGTTTTAACCCCAGTTGGTCACAAGGGGTCAGCCTTG
>JAOVVE010483299.1:0-12328 GCA_028565655.1 Hoplisoma axelrodi | reverse complement strand
ACTTGGGATGTCTGCTAATGTGAAGCGCTCAAAGGTGTGGGTTATTGTGAATAATGTCACGGCTAGACAAGCGGCTTAGCCAATCAGATTTATGGAGCAAACTACCTATTTTTATAATAAAACAATAAGGCACGAGCAAGCGTGGAATTATTGTGAATAAATTACAGAAATTACAGGTGTTATCAGGCATGATGCTCAAGTGGAGTATAGTTATACCTCTTTCCTGTGGTTTATTTACAATATCTTATTGCTTTTATAAAACAGTTACCAACACACTATAAAAACAAAATTCATAAATGCGTTGACTGAAAGCAAAATCGATAATAAACCCGTCTTCTGCAACATAATCCAGCCCGTTTTTTTAAATGAACCCTGATCACAAGTAAAAGATCTGCGGTTGTATTAATAATCAAATATTGCCATCTAGTGGCCAAATTACAAAATGCAGTTTATGAAAAACAATGTATTTCATATCACGCATTCACACAAATGTAAAGCGGTCGGAGCTGGGGATCATCTCACAGTGCTGGGGATTCCAATCCGGGTGGAGTTTTTACCAAAGAAACAATTATAAAAAACATGGTTTAATTCATAAATGGGTTGACTGGAAGCAAAATTGCTAATGAACTTATCTTCCACAACTCAATGCAGTCTGTTTTTTTTTTTTTTTCTGGTCTTCCACGATGTTATCAAGTCTGTTTTTTTTTTTTTACAGTGAATGCTGATCGATGAGTAACATGTTTCACGCTTCTCTAGCAAACAAATGCTGTCATCTTGTGGCCAAATTACAAAATGCAGTTGCTAAAAAACATAGGAAAAATAATATATTGTATATTACGCATTGATACAAATGTAAAGTGCTCAGAGGTGTGTTTTAATATGAATAATGTCACAGCTGGACAAACCGCTCAGCCAATCAGATTTAAGGAGTGTCACTACCTGTTTTATGAAAGTTAAAATATATGATTAAAATTATAAAAGGTTTAGTATAACTGTGTACATTTTGAATGTCAGTTAACCATGAAACGTATATGCAAAAAATGATAATTTGATCACCCCCCGACCCACCCTCTCTGTATGTAGCAGTGAGGGGGAGATGGAGTTGTTCCGCATGGCGGTCACCATTCCTGGAAGGAACAGTGCCTTATTTCTTTTGACCTACGAGGAGCTGCTGCAGAGACGGCTGGGGTATTATGAGCACTTGACCAGCATCCGGCCCATTCAGCTGGTTAGCAAACTGAAGGTGGCTGTGACCATCGTGGAGCATTCGCGCATCAAGTACTTCGAGGTCCTGCCTTTGAGAAACGGCAAAACAGCCTCCAGCAACAACAGTAAGACCTAGTTATTATCCGTGTTCATTTCTGACCTCTTCAAAGAAAGGATTTCCTCCCTAATTGAATTAGAAGGCCCGATTGTCTGTGATTTTTTAATGTTTTCATGGAGGAAACATTTACGACTTTATAAGTAAACAGTGTGTTTATTTGCTAAGGTTTAGTAACAGGTCGAAATGTAAGCCAATTAGAGGCAGTGTTTAGCGTTCATGTAAACCACAAGTCTGGAGGGAAAGTTTGCATTTTCACAGTGGACGTACAAACACTACTTTACTCTCCTTGGGGTAACAGGCAAGAATGTGCATGTCAAGTGTACATTATGCCCCGGAGCAAAGAGTTTGTCTACGTCCATCATAAGTAACTCTAATCTAATAAAGCATCTCACAGCTGCACACTGTTCTACCAAACTAAAGCCAAAAAACACTTTTATTTGATTTAAATTTTAACCCTCTGGAGTCGGCGGGAAAATGCATGAAACACAGAGCACGTGTGGAGAGTGTTTACAAACTGAGGAAGGTAAATGAAGTTGCTTTTAAATTAAATAAGCCAGCTTTTTGCCATTCATTTGCGTCTACCGTGAATTCAGAATAAAGTAAAACAGAATAAAAGGATAACAAATATTATTTTCTATGTGGCAAATGCAAAAAAATGTAAAACAAATATTACTGTTCATACACACTTATATGCTGATACGCAAGAATGCTGCTATGATTTAAATAAAGCATTCAGGAGAAGCTTATTGCTATCTGATGTGGGGTGAATGGTATGCTGTACATTAGTATACGAGGCTCCTGTACCATAAGTGTAGCTTATTGTAGTGCTATAATACGTATATAAACAGCAGCATAAGATTAGCCTGTTGTTGTAATATAATGTGTAAATGTGATAGTGTCATGCTATGGAGCTTGCTATGTTATGTGCTTCAGTGTAGCATTGTGCTATATATAAGTCATGTGTAAATACTTTACCTAAAATATTAGTACATATTTGTAGGGCTCTGGATTTATACTTCTACTTGTATGTCTTTTTGTTACTGCTCACTCAGAAAGACTGATGGCCCGTTTTTTTTTACTTTGGGGAAGGGAGCTCTCACCATTGTGTTTACACCTATCTCATGCATATGCAATGTCGGACCTACTGACTAAAGTAAAATACATTGACTCCACACATTTGTGAAACTTTATGAATAAAACCACACAATGTTTTTAAAAACTATAAAGACCAGTGTGTAACCAACACCTACAGTATGTTTACAAAGTTTAAAAGTCTTTCTACAAATGTTTAGAGTGTGTTTTTTTTTTACAATATATCAGCACCTCTGAAAATAGGTTTTTGTAAAATCTAAATTTAGAGTACACTTAATCAACATATAAATGCATGGCACACTTACTGTTTTAAAATTGTTGTTGCTGAGTTTGTGCTAAACAAAAGCATGTGTAACACTTTAAGAAAAAATAATTTGAGATAGGTGTAATTTGTAAAAAAAAAAAGGAAACCAAGGCATGCCAGACACATCAGAGTGTCTGAAAATGCCTCAGACTCCAGAGCTTTAAAAATAAGTACCACAATCTTTACTTTCCCTGGTAACTAATTACTTTTACAGTGTAGTAATTCAGTTACTAACTCAGATACTTTTTGTGAGAAGGACCTATCAACTACTATTAATTACTTTTTAAATGTAACGTGCCCAACACTGCTCATCTCACAGAGCTGTGAAAGTTTATACCATAATATCATGTGAGTGGAATGTTCAAATTTTCCCCTTTGGGATGTTTCACGCCTCTAATTAAACTCCAAGGTCGAGGACTCCAATGTTAGAAGGTCAAGATGTTTTGCTGGTTGTGCTGCTTCCAACAGAAACTCCTCTTTAATATTTCGATTCACACTCCTTAATCTTGGTATCAGTTCTTCCTGGGATCACTTGTCGAAAATAACAAGAACCTTCTCCCTCCTCCATAATTTTACCCATTTAAATACTGTGAAGTGCAGGCCAAAATTTCTTCACGTGTCTGAATAATTGGCTGGATCTAGTATTTAGTGTTACGTGACTTTTTAACATGATTCACGAATAAAACATGAAAAAAAACATATGTAATGGAAATATTTTAAGGTGAGTTATGTAGCTCAAAAATACAGACCCTTTCCAAAAACAAAAAAAAAACATGATGGAAAAGTTGATTAATTTCCATAATTCTATTTAAAAAGTTAAACTTTCATAGATTATTTATTCAGATTTCACAATTTAAACCACTTTAAGTATTTGTTTGTTTTTACATAATTCGGACTTCCAGCTCATAAAACCCACGATAACAGAAATAAAAAAAATGAGAATACTATAAAGAAATCAGGCCAAATTTTTTGGGGCATGAATGTTTTAAACTGAGTGTGCACACTAATCATCTACTGAACAGTAGAGGTGAGGAACAGAATCCAAACGGCTTGAGGTCCAGTGTGAAATCTCCACAGTCAGTCATGATTTGGGTGCAATGTCCGGTGCAGGTGTTGCTAAACTCCAAGCTCAGCACAGCAGTCTAGCAGAATGTTCTAGAGAACTTCATGATTCCTTCTGCTGAGGATTTGAGGACCTGCCAGAAATACCAAAACCTGCTTTGATGTCCATATATATTTTTTTGTGGATCTTATGAGCTGGAAGCCCAAATTATGAAAAAAAAAAAAAAAAACAGATAAATATTGGAAATTTAAATTTGAGGTTAAAATTGAATTGAAATTGGCCTTGAATCCATGATCTATAAAAGGTTAACTTTTTGAATGGAATTATGAAAAATGAATCAACTTTTCCATGATATACATTTTTTTGGAAAGGTTCTGTGTATAAGATTTACCCAAAAGTGTTTGAAATCATTGTTGACTATCGTATTTATTTAAAATGTCAGACATATAATTTACTAAATCCAACACAACAGGATTATTTTGTCTTTTGAATCTTTCCTGCACGTGTTTATAGTTTTTTTTTTATTTATTTTTTTTTTTTTAAATCTCTACTCAAAACCAGTTTGTCTTCCCACTTCATTTTACATTAACTTTAAATCTGTGTATGTGGCAGATGTGTTTAAGCTTTTCTAATCTGCAGGTTCTGTGCTCTGTATGTAATAGGATGGTAACCATTTTCCATGTGCTGACTAGATATTATATTAAAATTGTTCTATTTAGTGTTCATATTCGGGTCTTTGCCATCCTTTATGTACAGATTTTACACCACCTTTGTTTTGATTGTAATGTACTGTCAATCTCTTGTCACCTTTTTTATAGAATTTTTCTTTAAGGATGTCTCTACTCACCCTGCACTGTTGTGCAATCTGAGTTTGAGTTGTTTTAGCTGTGTGTTTTGCATGATATGATCTGCATTAATTTCCTGTTTATGAATTTCTGGGCTTTCTGAATCCCATTACTTTAGTGTTGGGCTATCCTGCCCTGTGTTGGGTTGAAAGAACTTGGACCGAATGAATGAAGTTTTATTAAACAGATCTTGGAAGAAACAGTACAAATACCTCGTGTGCCCTGAGCCTACACCTCCTGTTTCTGACTCCATCAATATATACAGATGTCGCCCCCACCCAGTCTTATTTGTTCAACCTTTTGGTGTACGTGTTTTACGTGTGGAAATATGACTCAACTTACAAATTGGATTTTAAAAATTTTTTTATGCGATTTCAGACACACTGGGTCCGAGCTTGTGTTGAAAAATGCTGCTGGCATCCTCATTGCCAGGCCACAGTTTAACTGGGGTGTTTTTCAAGGCTAGGCGGTGCTTAAGTGGGTCACGCAGTTATGTCTAATACAATTCATTTACCCACCATCCTGTGTTGACTTGTGGGCTACCGCCCTTATTTCACACCTGCTACTGCACTGCTCTCTTGGTCAAAACATTCAACCTTTTTTAAAAACCTACAACTTGTGGCCTGCTTCTGAGCATAGAATAAATCTTTAAGCCTAACTAAAGCTTTATATAAAGGTTTTAGAATTAAACGAGCTCTTTGTTAGTCAGATATTTGTCAACTAAATGCAGTTAGAATTACAAGTTAAGTATTTCAAGCACCAGTACGATCCTGTATTTTATTAATGTCTGTAAAGCATTTTAGTACTCAAAGCTTTTAATTTCCTTTATTCAAAAGGAACTTTATAAACAAACCTGTCTTATGCTAACATCTTGTTTACTCATAATTCTGAATAATATTCTCAAGTTAAATGACCTTACTAGATTGCCCTATATATGGTTTACAAATGTCCACGTTGATGGAGATGAGTTTTACCACAACAGATTATAAGATCTTGTTTTTTACATGTTTTCAATCACAGCAACATTAACCTGAGATCTGAACTTGAATGTTGTCTACCTTGTACTTTTACCTCATCCTTTCTGTGTATTAGAATCTGATGACAGGGAAAAATTAAGGGTGTATTACCAATATAGTTTGATAAATGAATACTTAATAAATCCTCTTATGTACCTTACATGGACATAATCACCATATCTGATCTGAAAAATTTGATGTCCTCATTTGTGGATATGTGGGTCTTAGAAGGTTAACAACTTGTTGTTCCCATTTGCAGCGTTACACTTCATACCCGTGCTCGGAATCTTGACCACTTTTTAACTTTGCACTGTCTGTTTGCCAGCTAACATTTTACTGATCTCTACATATCTTCAATGTTACACCACATAACTTCACAGGAATGTTTTCAAAATGCAGGAATGCTTTCACTGTTGTACCCTGTGTTCAGGTTTTCATCATTTGTTCCATTTACAAATAAGTGCTATATAAATAAATGATGGTTGATTTATTGAAATACTAACTTTATATTGTGACTTAAAACTTAACCCTTTAATTTAGCGTCTGTCTTGAATTAAATATATTCCAGAGCACTTGAGTGGTCTGACACCTAGCTGTGAGGGATTCCACCAACTGGAATGTTGATTTACTTGGTGTACTTGTAACTTTACTTGTGAGCAGTTTTGAGTTTTCAACATTTAATTTGTTTTTGATTTTAGTGTTGTCTATTTTAGCACGATCATGTTAATGTCTTTATCTGCTTGTATTGATCAGTGTAATGTTGTACTGTTTCTTCAGTTCAATTTACTAATAAATCCTTCTGTTTATGCTTTGACCAGAACTAAAACTTTTCAATAATTCACATTTTTCTTTTGATTGCAATGTACTCTTATTCTTCACTCCCTAATTACAGCCTTTTGGTTTATATACGTTACGTTTTTCTCCTGAGCCTTAAGCACTTTTTTATTTTATTTTATTTATTATTATTTTTTTTAACCATTTCATTGTTGAGAACTTTGCTGTTTATAATTTAATAATCTGTGAAATGTTCTGCCAGTGTCTAACTTTATGGTAATATCCTCCTCAGAATGTCATAGAACTAACTCGACATTTATTTATTTCTAACCTGTATGTCCTCTTTTATTAAAATAATATACTTACTGTGGTGCTCGACAATTTGAGGTGTTAAGCTTCCTACTGGATTGTAGTTATGTACTTGGACTTTTTTTTTGTCAAATGTATTAAACTTTGAGGACTTGTTCTGTAACTTCAAAAAATCTATTCTGTTTAAATCCAAATAATCCATGTTTCTAGAATTTAGTGTAATTATGCAGCGCCCTACCTGTTTCATCTAATTTCCAACTTAATTCCTAGGGTAACCCTGTGTTCAGTTCTCTAAACTGTCATGTTTCTTTATTGAACATTTTTTCACGTGTACATAGGATAATTTTTACTTTCACATTGATTTACTCATGTTAAAAATAACTTTAGAACACTAATGCAAGACTCTGGTTTTTAAATTAAAGCAATGTTAATCTTGTACTATTAAATGAACTAATACTAAAAGATAAATACAATAGATGCAGTGTAATCTAACCTCTTGGAGTAGGGGGCAATTAGATCACGCCTCAAGTTATTTATGTAACATTTAAAAATGTATTTCTTTACTTCAAATGAATCAGTGTTGAACTTTGTATTGATCTGTGTAATATGATCTTCCTCTTGTTTATTTTTTTTATTTATTTTTTTTGGCAGATCAATATGAAGTGGTTTTAGGTTTGAACTCTTGATTCTTTTGTTTAGGTTCTAACTTAATATTTTAATGAATACATTTGGCTGCTCAATGATTTTGTGCCCGATGTCACAAGGTTAACCGTATGTTGGTTTCTCACTTAACTGGCAGTCATGTCGTTTTTGTTCATCTTTACTTCAGGTTTGTTTGCAATAGGATCGTAATTAATTTTTTTTTTTACTGTGCTAATGTGACCAGCTACGTCACCCACAGTGAGCCAAGGAGCATTACCACAGGTTCTTTATTCCTGCTGCAGTTACTGTACAATCAGCACTGCTCTCGGTTACCATGCCAATTTTCCCCCATTAACAATAATCATGCAATAACACGTCATAATATTGTACAGCAGCATGTACAATGTTGACAACCTCGTTCATTCGGTCGTCTCTTTTGTGCAATATGTTGGGTTGGAGATGCAATAGCCATTCATTCAATAACTATGTGCAATGTTTTGTTTACAATAACTAGCCTTTTAGTAACCATATGCATTTTTTTCAATAACTTCATTTCACTCAATTATGTGATGTGATCTATGTGTGTCTGTCTTCAATGTTTTATTGTACTGCCCCCACTCGTCTAAAATGTACATAACTAAATTTTTATATTGGTAAAATTCGCTTTTTGTTTAAAACTTTTCCTGCTGCTGAGATCCAAATTTCCCCAAATAAATGCTTATCTTAATGTTCATGCTTCCTGTTTACTGATTTACCCATCATTACTATTGGAGGTTACTTTTTTTTTTTTTTCCCCAGTGTTCAGGGATCTAATTATCAGTTGGATGTATCAGGAGGAATGAAAGTCAGTTCCACCTCACCCTGTTTCCTCTAATTTATTATAAGTAAATTTCACTATTTTAAAATTTTATCCTTTTTTTTTTTTTTTTTTTTTTTTAAATTGGTACACAACGAATGGAACTGTCTTGTGGTATGTCTTACAGGTTTAAGGCCAATGCTGATGAGCTGGTGTCTAAATGGATCTGAGCTGGGAAGAGCTGAGGCAACTTTAAGACCCCTAAGGTTTAATATCTACAGCAAGTTTCATTATGAATTTTATGGTAACATTACATCCATCCTGTCTTTAATGTCTGCTCACATAAACTGTTAAAATGGGGACATCCAACATTTTGAAGTCCTTAAAACGGTCAAATCTTAATACTATCAAAAGCAACTCTGAAAAATCTTAGTCAATCCTAATTGTCAAATGCAACCACCAAAACATCCTAATAACCACCAAAAGACTTAATACCACAAATCTTAACCATCAATCCTAATAACAGTGAAATGCATCCACCAAAACGCCCTAATAACCACAAAAATCTTAAGTCAATCTTAATAACGGTAAAATCTAACCAAAAATTCTTACAGCTTATGTCTTAACTATTAAAAGTAACCACTAAATGTCAGGTGCAGTGAGGGTCAGTTCCACCTCAGTTTGCTTCTTAATTCCAATTGTCACTTCCCTGATTTAATCAAACTCCCCCCCCCCCCGCTTTCCTAAAAATGACTGCTGTGAGTAAACCCTGCTATCGACAACTGAACTTTAATTACATTCTTTGATCTTTGTAAGTAATCAGTTTTAATGTTACCATGGTAATAAGTTAAAAATCAAAAATTCTGAGGATGTCTTACAGGTATAAGGTCAATGCTGGGGAGATGGTGTATGATTAAGTGGATCATAGCTGGGAGAATTAAAGTACACAGGCCAAAAACATGTGGTTAAGGTAAATTGCCAGATAAATACAAATATTTACCTCTGATTTTAGATGTTGCTCATTTTTTGACATGTGCATCTGTTTTTACTTGACCTTACACTATTCTGTACAGGGACAGTTTGTTATAGCTTTTTCTAATTGGAAAATGGACATTTCTGAATCACACTACCTTATTTTGGCTAATATTGAGATGGTTTCAGTTTAGCTTTTTTTATTTTTTTTTTCTTCTCCCCCTTTTTTCTCTATACATGTGATCTGCTTTATTTTCTGTCCAGTTCCTGTTTATGAATTTCTGGATCCCTTTATATGAAAAAGAATAGATCTGGACTTCTGCTGCTGGCTTTATCAATGTGTATTCATGTACGTTGACCATGTCAATCCTGTGATTACTGAAGTGTCTTAGTATAAGATGTTCAGACTGGGCTTCCTGTGTTTTCCTTCATTACAGGAACATTAACAACTCCTCTTCAGTGTTATTTACTTTGACTGGTGTAATGTTGTGGCTTATCAGTGTAAGTGGAATAGAAAGTTATTTTACTTTCTCTAGGACCATGAAGTGCAATAAATTAAGCCTCATCATAAATGAACAAGACATACGTTTAGAGTGTCGCTGGATTGAAAACATTGAATCTGTTGATGAGCTAAACATGATGATCAAAGAAAAATACAATCTGCAACATGACTTTAATGTTATGTATGAAGACCCTGACAATGCCCTCTGCAACCTTGATGACAGCAGACTTGCCAACTTCAAAAGCTACGGTGAAGGTCATACCATTGCATACACTGACCCCGGTACCTGCCTGTTGAGATTATTAATGTTTTCGTATTTAAGTGCTCTCATTTGTTGTTTTATTTCTGTTTTTCTATTGGTTCATTGTATGTCACGTGATGTTACGTCGTGATTGAATGAACTGATTTAATGCACCTGTTGAGAATAAAGGGTGTGTGCTCCAAACATTTCGGGGTCAGCACCAAGCCAAACGTTTTCTTCCAAGCGTCATGTTTTACACAGAGCAAAAGTAACTCTGCTAACTCTGCCAAATCAGGCAAATCTGGCATATCTACGAGACCAAACATATATTAAAATTTATTAAGAGAAATTAAGCATAGCATTTTTGAAAAGCTTGCTGAAACAATTTATAAATTTGACGCCTATTCAAATGAGGAGCGGATCTATTCTGTGGCATTAGCACTTAACTCTGTCTGTGGGAACCACACACCACCAGGATCATGGGTGTTCTGGGAAGAGGAATAGTCTGAAATTTAAAATGGGAAATTATCGCACTAATTTCAGACAAGCAGGCTTTATGGAGGTTGCTATAAATGGAAGCAAAGTAGTTTCTCCACAAATGGCATCAAGAGACCTCAAAAAAACCAAAAGCTATGAGGTAAATTACTTGCCGGACCTTACCAGTGGGCAGAATGAAGATACGCTTGAAGCTGAGAGAAAACGTCTGGTTAAAGAAATAAAAAAGTGCATCTGTCACCAGACCTTCCCACTGCGAAGACGGGAGATTGTGAAAACCTCCAGTGAAAACACTGAAGGAGCGGTGGCCAGCACTATTTACAGAAACACAGAAGTGGTACTAATAATTTTGTTTTGCCCTAAGATAAACTGTACATATTCAGTTTCTTGGCCAGGTAACCAGTGTAAAGGCTTGGTCACACTGGCTTTTTTCATTTTGCATTGCCCTGCAAAGTGGACTTGGTTTTGGTCAGAGTTGGAACACAGCAGTGTCAACATTTCTCCATTATGGTTCTTTAGTTCCACAGCTAGCAGAACCAAAATTGTATTCTACCAGTAAACCCACAAAAGTGAAGGTAATAAATACATCTAATGCCACATCCTAACTCACTGTTATTTCACTTTTTGGTTGTTCCACTATAATTAGGGTTTTTGTGACAGTGACTATTATGATGATTACACATCAAACATGAGAAAGAACGCCACACAATGGTTTACCATCCACCAACTTTTTATGGTAA
Source organism: Hoplisoma axelrodi (assembly GCA_028565655.1). Lineage (NCBI taxonomy): Eukaryota > Metazoa > Chordata > Actinopteri > Siluriformes > Callichthyidae > Hoplisoma > Hoplisoma axelrodi. Next base: position 1,213 of record JAOVVE010483299.1, on the reverse strand, counting down.
AGAACCCTCAAAAAATTGAATTGAAGAAGCACAAAATAAATTAAAATCTAAATATTGAGGAAAAAAAAAAGTTACTCTTGAACAAGGTGGAAAGACGAGGAGGGGTGTGGTGTGTGTGTGTGTGTGTGTGTGTGTGTGTGTGTGTGTGTGACTGTGAGGAAGCAGAGCGGTTTAAAAAAGAACTTTAAGCAAAAGTTGCGTACAATCACTTTCTTTTTCCTGTTGCTATGCAACGTGTTGCCTGAGTTAGTTTACGCAAGTTTTTCACATGACAGTACTAAATTAAAAAAATATGTCTTTGTCGAAATTCTCGAAATGCCCATTATATTTTTTTTTAACTGTTTGAATGGAAACCTGGCTACAATAAGCCAGGAGGCCAGATTAGATGATAAATCCAGTACTTTCACATGTGGGGTAATTAAACTGAGGAGAGTGACGTCTGGGCTTCTCTGCTTGGGTTGCTGCCCCCGCGACCCGAACCCCGGATAAGCGGAAGATGTTGGATGGATGGAGCTTTTTTATTTTGACTGAACTGCTTAAGTATAAAAGCAGTGTTCCAAATTGTTTAACAAAGACCGTGGGGCATATGAAATGTACTTCATTTTAAAAGTACTTTAATATTTGTAGAATGTAAAAGTAAAGTAAATGTACTGTTACTAACCTTTGTGGTTTTAAATCAGTAGGTCTAAGTGCCTTAGTTTCTCCCACTTAAGTTAATAACTAAAATCTGATCTTTCTCTCATAATTCATTAAGTTTCAATTGTCCCATTTGGTTTGTGATCAAAAATGTTTGTCTTTTAAATAGTTCTTATTCCAAGAGAAGAATTTTGTTCTGAATTGTTTAATTGATACCTCATTTTCTAGTGTTTCATTAATACACCATAAATACATCTCATTGATTTTTAATGAGATATACTGGCAATTAAAACACATCAGTGTTACATAATAAAAAAAAGGCAAAGTGATTATGAAAATCAAAATTACGGTTCAGACTAAAAAGAGTAACAAATTAGTAAAGTAAGTTTTTTTTTCTAGGTTTTTGTTTTAATACATTAAGCCATTTTCAGGTTAAGCATTAAAAAAAGAAAAAGGAAATACGATGTTCAAGTAATTTATTTATATAGCGCTTTTTACAGCAGTGTGTCGTCACAAAGCAGCTTTACAGAGTCCCAAGCCTAAACCCCCAAAGAGCAAGCCGAAGCGACAGTGGCAA
>JAOVVE010450419.1:0-12493 GCA_028565655.1 Hoplisoma axelrodi | reverse complement strand
TCGAGTCTGAAGTCACTGTATATGCGACTTAAGTGCGACTCGAGTACGAGTCCCAAACTCGAGTCCCCATTTCTGGTCGAGTCGGTCAGTGTGAGAGAATAAAGTCGGTCAGTAAGAGGGAGTCGTGTCGGTCAGTGAGAGGGAGGCGAGTCAATCACGGAGAGCAAGTCGTGTCGGTCAGTGCGAGAGTCGTGTCGGTCAGTGAGAGGGAGTCAAGTCAATCTGTTAGTCAAGTCAATCACTTAAAGCAAGTTGAGTCGGTCAGTGAGAGAGAGAGAGAAAGAGAGACTTTTGACTTTTAAAAAGTAACATTTATTTTAACATTCATTTTTAAATTAAATATTGAAATATTATCAAATAAAATTACATATTACATATTAAGTTTAATTTAAGTTAAAATTAGGTTTAAAAATACACACAAGTATTCAGAGGCAAAAACGTAAAACATTTTCACTGTCTACGTAACAAAAAACGTCCCCCTGTCCCCACATCTTGGAGAATTCTGACAGTCTGTGTGTGAGTTTAAAAAAGTTAAAATCTACAGTCAATCTGACTTTAATCAGGGTTTTTAGCATCAGCTCAGCACTCAAAGTCCCAGATCCTCTTTTTTTGTTCTTCCTGGTAATCCAAGTTGCAAGTTTGGCCTCGCCGATTAAAAAGTTGATTAGGCAGATGTTCTGTTTGTTTGCCGTCGAATACTTTGGGCCAAAGATGAAAAGACTGTCTGTCAGCAGCATCCCAAGTTTGAGAATCCACGACCTCATGGAGTTGAACATGGGTTTGAGCCTGTCACACCTCAGGAACAAGTGTTCCACTGTCTCTTCTCTCTCACAGAAGGGGCAGCTTGTTGCTACAGTGGGGTCTATGTGGGCAAGATGTTTGTTGGTGGCTATGGCTCTATGTATGATCCGCCACTGCAGGTCGCCAGTTCGCTTTTTTATGGGGGGTTTGTATAAGGAGCTCCAACATCGTTGTGGTGATGTGTTAGAGGGCAGAACATCCAGCCACCCAGATTCGTTTACCCCCATCAGAGATTCCTGATGCAGAACCTTTACACTGACCGTGTATAAAGATTTTTTGGAAGCACTTTCAAGGTCTGTAAGTTGAGGAGTTTGAAACGACAGGATGAAGTTTTCTCCTGGATCTTGTTCTGCTGCTGCTGATATGAGGAGGGTATGAGGTTTTTCTGTTTGTTCCTCTAGACCCCAGCGGATAGTTGTAGGTAGTGCAGAGGTCAGTTGATTGATTATCTTTTGCAGCAGACGGGTGGACTTGATCCCGGTCTCTCTACTGAGCGTGGCTGTGGCCTTCCACGTGCCAGCATCTCTCAGACTCTTGAGCTTATTTAATCCCGCTTTGAGAAAACGCTGACGGACGCTGCATGACATCAGAGCTTCTACATGGATTTTTGGATTAAAGAACAGTGGCTCCTCCTCAAAGTTAATGAAGGGTTTTTTGTCCGATCTTTGGAACCTCAGCACTGAGAACCATGCCTTCAGAACCGATTTATAGAAAGTGGAGGTTCTGGATAAATCTAGGTCCTGAAGTTTTAGGATGAAGAGAGATTTGTCGTAGCCTGCATTCTCCACCCGCTGAAACAGTTTGCAGGCTGTGGTTCTCCATGCTAGTTCCTCGTTGTAGAGAAACCGCTGTACTGTCTGAAGTCGAAAAGTTGTTTTACGGCTGGACAAATCAACAAGGCCCTGCCCCCCTTCATGTCTCGGGAGGTACAGAACCGGAGCACGGATCCAGTGTTGACCACTCCAAAAAAAATTAACAATTCTTCTCTGTATCTCTTTGATTAATGATGCTGGGGGTTCCAGAGCTGTAAGTCTATGCCACAACATAGATGCTACAAGATTGTTGGTGACCAGCACCCTCCCTCTGAAAGATAATTGTGGTATTATCCATGTCCACTGTGAAAGCCTGGCCTCCACCTTCTCCACTGTCCCTTCCCAGTTTTTTTTCATGAAAGCTTCAGTGCCCAGAAAAACTCCCAGATACCGGATCCCGCTCCTACCCCACTGTAGGTTCTCAGGTAAAACTGGAGGTCCTTGGTCCCGCCACTGACCAAACAGGACAGACTCGGATTTGTTCCAGTTCACTTTGGATGAGGATGCTGCTGCGTACATAGACAGACTGTCTTTTACTGTGTTAATGTCCTCTTGTGCTGATATGAATACTGTGATGTCATCAGCATAGGCGGACAGTACCAGCTTGTTCTGAGGACCCCAGGTACTGAGTCCCTTCAACTTGGCCCTCAGTCTGCACAGTAGGGGTTCAATAGCCAGACTGTACAATTGACCAGACAGGGGACATCCTTGTCGTATTCCCCTCTGTAAGTCAAGTGGCCGGCTAAGACCCCCACCCACCTTTAATAAAACTGTGGCACCAGAGTATAAAAGCTTAATCCAATCTAAAAACTGTCCATTAAAACCAAAAGCTTCCAACGTTTTAAAAAGATACAAGTGATCGACTCGGTCAAACGCTTTTTCCTGATCTAAAGATAAAACCCCGAGGTCATAGGAGTTCATATTACACAATTCAAAAAGATCACGTACAAGAAACACATTGTCCATTATGCATCGTCCCGAAACACAGTACGTCTGATCTGTATGAATTAAAAACCCCATGAGCTTTTGCAGTCTGTTGGATAAGCATTTCGATAAAATTTTATAGTCCGTACATAAAAGTGCCACAGGTCTCCAGTTCTTTAAAAGGGTCAGGTCCCCCTTTTTGGGTAAAAGAGATAAAACCGCTCTTGTGCAGCTGACTGGGAGATGTCCATTCATAAAAGACCAGTTAAAAACTTCATGTAGGTCTGAACCTATCATGTCCCAGAATGACTTGTAAAATTCCGCATTGAGTCCATCGATTCCAGCAGCACGTCCAGTGGACAACTGCTGAACTGCTGCAGTTAATTCTCTCAGGCTGATATTGCTATCCAAAAAGTCCACCTGTGATGGACTCAGCGTCGGTAGTTCCTTTAAAAGTCCCTGTCTGTATGTGGCATCTGTCTCTTCTGAGGTGTACAATTTAGAGTAAAAACTTAGTGCCAGTTTCCTCATTTCAGCTGGATCTGATGTTAAGGTTCCGTCAGGACGCTTAAGCTGGAGCATCTGGTTATGCGGCCTCACTTTCCTTTCTAGATTAAAGAAGAAAGAGGTTGGAGCGTCCATGTCGTTGATACTGGAGAACTGGTATTTTATCAGGGCTCGCTTTGCGTGTTCATTTAGATAAGAGCTGAGCGCTTTCTTTTTTTTCTCCCAACCTTTCGTTTTTCCAGGCGCATTTTGAGTAATCATCATCTCTTCCAGTACTCTTATATCTTGTTCCAGTTCAAGAACAGAAGCTTTTACTGCTGCTTTGGAATGCTGTTCATACTGTTCACAAAAAACTTTAATTTGGTTTTTGCCCAATTCCCACCATGTGGTCATACTCTCAAAACTGCTTTTCTTTGACCTCCATTTATCCCAGAATACTCTGAAGGAGGTGCAAAACAGTTCATCCTGTAACAGCTTAACACTGAAGTGCCACAGGGATTTGGTTTTATTTTTTAATGTGAGCATGAAGTCCAGTGTTACCAGATGATGATCTGAGATGCCACTGGGATATATACAGACGTTTGAGACTTTGTTTCTTTCAGTCTTTTTAATGTAAAAGCGATCTAGTCGAGCTGCACTGACCCTGGACTCTGTTGCTTTGACCCATGTGTACTGTCTCACATGTTGATTGATTTCTCTCCATGGATCACAGAGCCCCTGAGATTGAATTAAACTTTTTAATACCTGGGCAGAGGGGGGGTGTGGTTCGTCTCCATTTCTATCCAAAGTAAAATCTACTGTACAATTAAAATCTCCCCCTATTACAACCACACAGTTGTGACCTTCATCCTGGATTTTCTTTTTTAGTTTATTAAAAATCTTACTTCTCTCTGTCCCTATGTTGGGAGCATAGATATTAATAAAGAGAAAAGTTGTGCCTCTGATTTCAGTTTTAATCATTAGAATTCTGCCCTGTTCTATCTCCATAGCCTGTGTATTGTTTAAGGGTAGGTTCTTGGAGAAAATGATTGACACACCTGCATTAAAATTAGAACCATGATTTGAGAAAACGTGCCTGCCTTCCCAGGACATGTTCCATTCAGGTATGTTTTTTTTGTCACTATGGGTCTCTTGTAAAAAAGCAACGTCTATATTTTTTTGTTTAAGGATTTCTAAAACTGCAGCCCTTTTATTTCTATCCCTTCCCCCATTAATATTTAATGTACCCAGCCGTAACTTATCCATGATAAAAGGAAAAAGAAATAGAAAACCAAGGAAAGAGAGAGAGAGAAACCACACCATGTTAAAGGAAAAAAAAGAACTAAAACTAAATTGATTTCTTTTTTTGTTCCTTCAAAATTCGTCGCACTTTTGTCATCAGTTTTTTTAAACGGAATCTTTTTTGTTGACTTAGTTCATTTTCCGTTGCATATTGTCTTGCCTTTTCAACTGATTTTATGAATTTTTCACAGTCGGGAAAAAAGTCAAGCACTTCTACAGTTTTTCCATACGTTTCATCAAGGAACTCACTAAGTTCCTGAACTGAGTAGAGCTTCTGATCCGCTCCTGGAAGAGACACTGCCTCAGAGATATCTGAGCAGTTGTCCTCCTCCATCATCTCAGATGTTTCCCCAGACAGCTCTAAGCTATTATCCCCCTCTTGTGTAGGAAGAATCTGTGCATCCCCAGCCGCAGCACCATCACCAAGACTGCCATCCATTTTCCAAATGTTATCATCAGGGTTCACATTTTTTCCAACAGTCGCCAAGTCATTTTCAGTTTCTGCAGCAACAGTTTCATTTTTTCCACCCCTGGTCTCTGAAGACCCCTGTACCTCAGCCGAATTCCTGAGCGCAGCCTCAGATTCTCTGCACTCAATCACCTGCTCACCTGTAGTTTCAGAGGCTCCTGCAGGAGAGGAGCGATCTTCGTCCCCCCTCTCCTGAGAAGCACCAACCTGCACATTACTCCGCTCCACCAAGCCGTCTGTCCTATGTTTTACACCTGACCAAGCGTTCTTTCTAGGATGCTGCCCAACTGCCACCACGGTCTCACTAGGCCCTGCCACTGCACCAGCTTTGTGGGGGCAACCACTTCTCTTATGCCCCAAATCACCACATTCGAAACATTTCATGGCTCCAGTGCTGGCGTATAGCATAAAGGACTTCCCCTCTCTTACCACTCGAAAAGAGATGTCCAGTGAAGGTTCTCCTTCGAGAACCATGAGCACTGTGCGTCTGAAAGACACCACATGCTTGAACCCATTAGTTTTACAGTTAACATGAACTTTCCTTATACCGCTAACGATTTTTCCAAAGCGGGAAAGTTCACGCTCAATTGGTTCATCCTCTAGAAACGGTGGAACATTAGATATAATCACGCGGCTCGTGGTGGAAACTAGCGGTGTAACAATAATGAAATCATCACTTACCGTGATTCCCTGTTCCACCACCAGATCCACGAGCCTGCGCTGGTTCAAAAACACCACGACTGCCTTGCTCATGCGGGACGCGGCTACGATGTTGTCATTCCTGATTAGTTTTTCGACGGCAATTAGCACCTGCTCCACCGTGACCTCTGGCCCCGGCATACAGCGTATGCCATGACGGAGTGAGAGTGGCTCAGCCCCGTCTTCACGGTGCTACGCCATGTCACCCCACCGGAGCCGATTCACGCTCAAACTGACGCTTTTATTTTCACTTTGCGATCAGTTGCAGAGGAAAAAAAAGAGCACCGAAACAAAAAAGTGTAAAAGTAAAGAAAAAAGTAAAGAAAACGTACACAATCGCTCTCAAAAAACTCACTCTCTGTGCGCACCCTACACACACACATCCCAGCATACACCGGAAACAGTGTGAGAGAGAGAGAGAGCAATACTCAGACATAACAGGTGAATTTACCTTTGGATGAATTCCAGGGTACACGATGCTTCCTCCTGATATTCCAGATTGAAATTGTAGAATGAAGCAAACACAGCTGCCAGGCCTGCAGCAAAGTTGGGTTGTGAAGGCATGACCACTTGGCCCTCTATACTCATCATCCACTTTACTGAACTCAGTGTCTCACCTTAAATTAATAAACATTCATGCATGTAAATATCCCTGACCAAGTTAAGCAATGTGTAAAAACAATAAAATTGGTTCCCTACCTTGAACAATTAATCTTGGGGAGTTTGGTAAAGAAATCAATCGCTCCACATCTGCTGGTGTGGCTGTGGCCTAAAACACAGGGTAAATATAAAATACACTCACTAATAATTATAGATTTAATTACTATTAGAAATTAAGCAATGTATATGACATTAACACTTACATCAACTTGTAAAATCAATGCATCAGACTTCTCTTTAAAGTGTGCCATTAGCAGGAGAACAACACATGGTCCAAGTATGGTACATTCCGTAGCATCAAACATTACCAGGATTTGCCTTACTGTTTCATTTGTTGGTTTTTGTCGAAAAAACTGCACAATTATCTTTCCTCTGTCCTTAATTGCATTATCAATTTTTTCAAAGATAGAGATATCTGTAAGCAGCTTGAAGTGATTGTATAGTTCTTTCAGTGTAAACAAATATGGCCAGTCAGTTCTAAGCTCCACAATTGATGGTGCAGGGCTTGCATTGATGATTTTTCGCTGCAAGTAGTATGTAGTCTCCATGAGCTGTGTGAGGTGCCCTCTCTCTGCTCCTGCTGGACCCTCCTGAGCATAAAGCTCTTTCATTTGTTTCTGCTTCTCTACGAGAGTAGCTTCAGTTTCTCCTTCAGGACAAGTAGGTTGCCATCTGACACACCCATACTGGTCTAATGGCCCTATTGCACTGTTTTTAGCTGATGAACTGGAGAGCACTTTGGTCCTTCTTCGTCTTGATAACATGCTGTCACGGTTTAAGTGTTCATCACGAGTTTTCAGCTGGTTTAAAAGAGAGACATAACCACTTCCAATTCTAGTGCCATCCTTCAAAATGTCTGCAAAACTTTTAGGATGTTCCTTTACTATCATCTTGGCGACAGTAAGGCAATCTGATCGTGAGGGGTTAAGCTCCACAAGTCTCATTTCATCCACTACAATTCGGACCATCGCCCGGCGATCTCTAGGAGTAGGGCGCTGTTCTCTGGCTATAGCCATTTTTAGCTCATGGGGGAACTTGCTAGTTAGGAGTTGGTATTCCTAATAGAGGGAATTTTTGATATATCTGTTGGTGAAGGGCTGCTGGTATCTGAGTGGAGATCCCTTTCTATAGTTTCTGAAAACATTAAACATTACAATGATGTACAAACATTAGCAAAAATTGTTTCTAATACAAGGGAAACAGGGTAAAAACTAATTTTCATGTAGTTAAGTTTATGAAAAACATATTTTTGTTCATCACATATTTCCATTACAATTAATTTTATAGCAATTTATCTTTACAATTTAAAATCATTATTCTCTTTGATTGTTGTAATAACAACATCTTGCTGCATGTAAATAACAATTAATCTAGGCTAATCCATTAAAACAAATCCCTCCATAGAAAATCTGCAATAAATGGTAACAGCATTTTACTTCAATGCAACTACATACAAAATCGTTTAACTTGTGAACTGCATGGTAATTAGCTAAAACAAATACTTTTAATATTTTTGGACTAAACACTAAACTACTTAAACAGATAAACCAGGTATATTACCCTTGCTCCAAGCTTGTAGCAGTTTGCGACACTGAATGGGTCTGATGTATTCTTGCAGATCCTCCTCCTTAATCAACTTCAAATCTGACTTGCATTCCACTCCTACTACCAGTTTCTCCATGAGGAATGACATGGTTTGTTCTGGCAAACCTAGTAGTACCGCTACAATTGCCTCTCTTACCTCCTCTGCAATCAAGGACATGATTCTACGAAGAAGGGAATGAGTGATGAAGTATTAATATTGATAAGTCATATGCCTTGTACTCTGGTAATGGGTAATAATCCAAAAGATCTTCTTGCTTCAAGCAAATAAAAAGAGGGGTTTGTGCTGTTGGTTCTAGTGAAAAAACACCCAAATTAACTAGCTGAACAGCTTTCCGTTTCTCTGCAATAAAATACACTTGAGAATCACAGTGTTTTAAGATCAACTTAATTTCTCCTACCAGCAAACCATCCTCATTCCTTCCAATGATTACATACATTCCCTTTTTGTACTTTGTACCCTTCACAATTATGTCATTAGCAACAATTGTATTGTTGGATTCAAAATCAAATGTAGAAGTTGCCTTTTGGATCTTGTCATTGAAGTCACTGGAATAAAATTCAGTTCCCTTGTCAAGCTGAATCTCAGGAGGAAATATATTGCCAGCACCCAAGTATGCCTAAAGGAGCTGATGCCTTTCTGCTAGGGTTGCACATATGTTCTTAAAATTGTGCAATTTGCGAGCACACTGTTTAAAATAACTATGCTTGCTTTCAAATCTTAATGTCCACAAACATATTAGAGGGCTAAACTTAATGATTTGTGCAGGATAGTGGCATAAATAGTGATGTTTTGGCTTAAGAGGATGCTCTTGGAAGATGTGAGCTCTAAAGTCAATATATTCTTCTATAAGAACTTGCAAATATGCCACCTGATCTAAAGTGATGCTAGGTGCACATATATAACCCACTATATGCCGCAAAAGCAAAACCAATTGCCATACTTCACTATTTTCTGGATTGTCTATTCTATCCCCAACTAAGAGAGGTAGTACTCTTAGGAGACACCAGTTTTGCACAGCATGTCCACCCAACTTCTCACTACCAGGACTGACTTCAGGAGTTCTATCATTAGCATCTGTGCCAAGATATTTAAACTGGCCAATGCATCGGTTTAACTCTGCATATGTAAAATGCTTTTCCTGAGTTACCAAATGACTGATATATATTGCTAGGTCGATGGCTACAACACCCTCAAATAAATCGTGACCCAGACAAGGAGGTAAACCAGGTTCACACACATGAAAATATTTAAGTTGATTGAAAACAGAATCAAATTTGACACCAACTTCACTGTCCGTGCCATTAATTTGTCTGTCTCTTAAATTCTGCTGATAGGACTGAACAGTCCTTGTTGCACCAGTTGACAATGGATTTGACCGAAACGTTTCTCTATCAATATTGCAAAACCTACAAAAATATACACTCCTACTAAAATTCTCCACAAAGCCTCCAACATTGTGAGAACCGAGATTATCCCCAACTATGGCACACAATCCCCCTCTCAAAACTTGACCATCATTTAAGACAATGCCACCATCCTCTAGTTCTTTGAGATCTATAATTAACCGACTAAAAACAGTTTCTTGTCCAAAATGTTTGAAATCTAGCTCTCTGCACAGAAGCACAAGCTAGCTGCATATGATCAATGTTTGATCTGCAATATGGCAGAATATCACCAAGAGTTAAATAAACAGCAAGTACCTTATGTTTTTTTCTTCCCGAACCCAATGGATTTACCACCTCAAACGAGTCTTGGTAGAGTATCAGGGCTAAAGATGATTCTTCATTCTGAAATAATTTATTCTGCATTACAACCTGTCCATCCCAAATGTCTTGCAGAACGTCAGGTTTTTTCACACGAGAATGTACATTCTCATACTGCTTTCTGACTGACTCAGCCTTAAACATGGAAGTAAGTGTCTCTTTTAAAGGGATATATTGGGCAAAACATTCATTTCCAGAGTCACTGAAACCTAAATATAATGGCACTGGCTCAACATAGTTAAAGCTGCTTTTAAAAACTGTCTTGCGACGCTGATCTGTTCGTAAAAGCCTATTGCTAGCTATGAGAAGATCATCCTTTTCAAGTTCCTTAATTACATTTTTTATGGTAGTGTCATCAAGTCCAAGTAATAGCAATTTCTCAGTTAACTTTGCAAATATATGAGATTGTCCAAGGTCATGAATTTCTTGGAATTCTTCTATAACTATTTGAATTATTGATGCAGGTAACAACAACTTGGCTTGTAGCTTTAGATAAAACAGTGTCAAATTTTTAAAGAAGAGAGCTTCATCCACATTAAGGGAGATCTCATCTGATTCACATTCTGCAGGCTCATTATCAGTCAAAGATGTGTCAAGATCCTGAGTAGGGCTAAAAGTTTCACCAGGGGTAACCAGTACTGATTCATGCAGATGTTCAACTGAACTGTTTTTGTGTGCTCTTGATACATGAGATGCAAATGTGGATGTTACATTAAACGATTTCTCACATCCTCTAAAAAGACAGGCAATTTTTGTGCCCTGTTTTAAATGCTCCTTTAAGTGAGAAATTAAACCTTTTAAATAGACACATTCAAACTGACAACCCTCAATGTGACAAGTTAATTTTGACTCTGTTAAATTATACTGAAAATGTCTTCGAGATTTTTGGTATTCCTTGTGATCTCTGTATAAATGAGACTTAAAGGCAGTACATTTTGTAAACGAACGTAAACAGTCTGGCACACCACAAGTAAATGATTGGTTTGGTGCATTTCTATGCAACTTCATGTGCTGAGTAAAGGCTGGAAGTGTATTAAACTCACCATTGCATAATTTGCAAATATACATATTGATTTTTAGTTCAAAACTGTATAGGACTTTTAAAACATCAAGAAATAGCTTTTCACTGTAATGTTGGTTATGTAATTTGTAGGTAAACAGAAAAGACTACTAAATGTTCTGGATTGTTTGGACAGGAAGACATAAAAAATTGATGAGCAATAAAACATATAGAAAAATGCTTATAAATATATAAGCAGATATTAAATTGCAATCTGGGAAACTGGTTACACAAATTGTTCCTGAAAATAATCCTGTTGAAAAATGATTTGTGGTGGTGTATATGGAAGTATTTAATTATTATTTCATATATTTAATTATATATAACAAATATTTTAATTGATAAATGATCAACATGCAAGCTTGTTCCAAACCAACAACATGAAAGTAATCTTAATGATAAGTTCAAGTTCAACCTGGTTTTTATTTTAGGGTTTAAAAAATACACAACTGTTCCTTAAGACCAAATCGATTTTTTTTGCTACATTTCTTAAGCACAAATCTCTAAATGAAATCGAACACAATTTCACAAGACATAGTTCGCGTTACTATTACGTATATGCCTTTAAAATATCCACCTTATCGAAAACAGTTAGGCAGTAGACGGCTCCGAAGTTAAATAACGCATGTCTTGCTGAATTATAATCTCACACCAAATGCACTTCCAGCGGAAAAGTGTATCATTACTTACGACGACAGAAAATTTTAGATGTCTGAGTTGGCTCATGGAATCACGTACTGCAGTAAATCGCTATGTCTTATTTCCGGTGGGGGGGGAAATGACCGCCTGTTTTTTCCCAGTTATTTTATGGTTAAATATACAGTTAGAAGTTGTAATCATGGGGTATCCCAAGATGCATTGCATTCTACAGTTATTCAATGTAAAATCGTTAAACAGTGAATAACTGTGTAATTTTACTGTAAAAATTACAGCAATTGGTTACAGTGCAGAGATTGTCCTGTAGGCCAGAGTCAGTGCATCGTACTAAAGCAGCTACAGAGAGCCAATGGAGAGCAATGAGTAATGAAGTGACTTAACTACGCTTTGGCTGGTTGAACACAAGTCAGGCTGCAGAGTTTTAAATCAGTTGTAAAGGCCTGATTGTGGAATCTGGGAGACAAGTAATGCATTACAATAGTTGAGCCAGGATAAAATGATGGCTTAGTTGGACTAAGAGCTGCGCTGCCTGTTCAGATAAGAAAGGCCTTATCTTCCTGATGCAGAATGAATCTGCAGGAACAGGCAGTTTTGGTGACTTTAATAGTTTTAGATTTGTCGATCGTAAATCCAAGGTTATGGACCGATTTAGTTGGAGAGATTGTGGAGCCATTCATTTGGAAGGTTTTTAAAAATATTCTGTTCATGGTGTCAATTAAGAATTAATTGCCAAATATTCAATATTCTGTAATTGCTATACTTGGTCCAAAAGTATGGTTGCTAAGAGTATGTATATACGCCATAGTTATTTTGTGATTTTCAAACCAGTGATGATCCACTGATTATTAAATGTACATTATAGGCTATATATGGTGGTGCCAGGCCAAAGACGAAAGCAATGTGGTCATTTTGTCAAGTGCCAACCAATTTAACCAAACAGAAAAATGTAACCTAATAGAGATGTGGGCAGCACAGTGGTATCAGCTCATCTGCACCTTCAGCACTGGGATCCAGGTTTGTATCCTGATCTGAAAGTTTCCATGTTTTCTTACTAGCTATGTTTACATGTGCAAAAATTTTTGATCGGATTGAAATCTATTTAGATTAAATAATTGGAATGTATCGTTTACATGGGCACAATCCGATCATGATGAGCGTTTACATGCACCGGGTTTTCATTCAGAATAAAAGTACTGACATGCGCAGTTGTAAACTTTCCCTAAAAAAACACAGAAGAAGAAGAGAGAACAAACA
>JAOVVE010428558.1:0-11436 GCA_028565655.1 Hoplisoma axelrodi | reverse complement strand
GCAGAGCAGCTCATGCAGCGGTGTCCTCCATAAGCACAATCTACTTCCACTCCTTTCAGTCTGAAACTTCAGTCTCCTGGGTTTTTCCCCACTGGCAAAACCTAAATCCAATACGAATCGAACTCAACTTTACACGTTGCTTAGTCTGTTAACAGGTGAAAGCGGATATTGCGTTTTTCTGATCCACTGATTTATCAGGAATAGAGGTAATAAATCCTAAAGTGCTACATTTTACTAAACAGTATTAAAAGCTAATAATTGCTGCCTTTCTGTAGTTTATACAGGAGCGTTGGAGGGTGTCTGCAAAAGCTTTGAGTTCAGCATTTTATTATTTAAAGAAGAAAAAAAAACTGCTGGAACTTCACAACCTGTTTACATGAGAAGGAGAAAGTGATCCTGCTTAGAGCAGCGTTTTTCTGATATATGGAGTGGAATAAGCAAGGAAAGAATTTGGTGTTATGCAAGAAAAGGTAAATGAGCCAAGTGTGTGTGCTTACACATTCTCCTTATAATGTGCATCGTTGGTTAATGGCTGGTGTTACCAAAATACAGTGAGGTATTGGCTTACAAAGCCAGATGAAGTCAGACTGGCGTGGTGGGGGAAATGGGCGGAGTTTGTGTGGAGGTATGCATTCGGATTGTTTCTTTACCCATTTATTTAAAAGCATTTGTAAAATCAAGACACTGATGTTGGATGAAAGGAGCTGGCTTAAAATCTTTGTCCTAATTCATCCCAAAGGTGATTGATGTGGTTGAGGTCAGGACTTTGTGAGAGCAAGTCAAGTTCTTCCACACCAAACTCACTCAGCCATGTCCTTTGTGCATGGTCATCCCGAAACAAAGAAGACCCTGTTTACTTTGAGCTGGAAGCAAACAATCCTTCATCATACATATGGCAAAGGGGCTAAAACTAAAATCTAAATTCATAGATTAAAAGGCTTCTCCCAATCCTATTTTTATATTTGATGTAGAAGCAGACAATATGAATACTGTGATTTATTATTTAACATTTCTGACAATGTGGTGCACTAAATCCAGTTTAACAGAACTAAAACCCAGTTGGGTAAAGTTTGAAAGTGCTGCCATTATCTGCATTCAGGGCAAAACGTCTGCTGTGACACATTTTATTACAATAAGACAGAATACCAGCATATTGTCCTGCTCTAGTAAAAGTTGATAAAACAATTGGTAATATTTTCCACAATTGACAGTTGGAGACTAATAGATGACTGGAATTGTTTAACATCCCATGTTTTTTGCATTTATCTCATTTTTTGATTTTCCGACCACAATTTGGAAAGGCCTTATAGAGGTTACATGCTGTCTGCATTACACATTACATTCCAACGTTCTGTTAACCAACCCATCAGCTGAATTCTGGGGGTTTTGTTAAGGGTAAATACTGAAGCCACACACCAGCCTCCTTCATCAGTCTCCTTAAGAACTGCAGTGTTAATCACGGTTGCAGTGGCATTGACAAATCCTGGCCACCCAACAATCTGGAACATCCCAGTCTGCCTTCCTCTGAGCATTCCCATCATTTCTTCATTTAAGTTCAATGAAATTTTAGAATTGCTTTCCACACTTATTCATTTATGTTGGCAGAGCTATAAAATAGTTACCTCAACACACACAGCTGCCGTCTTTTGCCTTTTACCAGCCAGCAGCTGATTTTCAAAACCCAGAATCGGCATTCATAAAGAAATGTGTAATATAGAAATACAGGGTGGCTTACAAAAAAGCAGCCTGCCTCATATATCCAGACATATGAGGTGGGCTGCTTTTTCGTAGGGCCACCCTGTACTTTACCCACCTCCATCATGGAAAAACTCCTTCTGCATTACCCTCCATACAACAGCAATCTGTGCTGCTGCATTAAACTGGCTTCCATTCTGCATCTCTTTCTTCACTGACTGTCTGCTCAATTTAGCTGCCATCAGATAATGCAACTGAAACAGTGTATATTTTAAGTGGGACATGTGTCATCAGTTATTTCGGTACGTTAGAGCAACCTGCCTCAACTTAAGAGTTAAATAAGGAACAGACTTTGATTTTTTTTTTTTTTTTTTTGTATGTTTTCAGCGTTTTTCAGTTCTCCTCAGCTGGTCACATATGCATTAGAACTTGAACTAACACACTATTCTATATACAGTATACATCATATACATGCACAAACATGTTTGAGATTTGAAGCTGTGTAAGATGGAACAGACGTGTGTAAAGGTTTTTTGGTGCGGTGCGAGTGTGAATCGGTCAGCTAGTGACCATTAAGGTGATATCAGTCTGTGCCATTACAGCACATCTGCATCCTGCTCTCCTGTATCCAGCCTCTCTGTCATGTGGCCCATGTCAGCACTGTGACCCCTCATTGCAGAGAGATGTGCTCTTGGGTTCCTTAAAGGACAGAACAAATAAATACTTGTGTTCCTTTTTTTCTAAACTGTTTGTGCTTTTTGAATTCTGCTTGACTTTTGTTCAGTTATGTGTATGTTGTAAGTTCAGCATTGCATATTGCAACAGCATTTAATTAGTGAAACTAACTCTTAGCCTTATTGCTCAAGATCCAAATAAGATCAAACGTGTAGCAGTGTCTCAGTGAAGTGATTAATACTTAATAGCTGTGAAACTGTTGAGCTACTGAAAGTGCTCATCTACAGTGAGGAGAATAAGTTCTCCCACTTAGAAAGCATGGAGGGGTCTGCAATTTTCATTTTAGGTGCATGTTTACTGTGAGAAACGTAATGTAAAAAAAAAAAAATCCAGAAATCACGGTGTATGATTTTTAAATAATTTTGTGTGTTACTGCTGCACATAAGTATTTAAACACCTGTGGAAATCAATGTTAATATCAATTTTGCAATTACAGAGGTCAAACGTTTCCTGCAGTTTTTCCACCAGGTTTGCACACACTGCAGCAGGGACTTTGGCCCATTCCTCCACACTGATCTTCTCCAGATCAGCCAGGTTTCTGGGCTGTCACTAAGAAACACAGAATTTGAGCTTTCTTCAAAGATTTTCTATAGGGTTTAGCTTTGGAGACTGGCTAGGCCACTCCAGAACCTTGATATGCTTTTTTACGGAGCCACTCCTTGGTTATCCTGGCTGTGTGCTTTGGGTCATTGTTCTGTTGGAAGACCCAGCCATGACCCATCTTCAATGCTCTAACTGAGGGAAGGAGGTTGTTCCCCAATATCTCGCAATACATGGCCCCGGTCATCCCCTCCTTAATACAGTGTAGTCGTCCTGTCTCAGAAAAACATCCCCAAAGCATGATGCTTCCACCCCCATGCTTTACAGTAGGGATGGTGTTTTTGGGATGGTACTCATTATTCATCATCCTCCAAACATGGCAAGTGAAATAAAGACCAAAAAGTTAAGACTCCCATGACACCTCTGGATCATTCAAATGGTCATGCACAAAATTAAGACGGGCCTGGACGTGTGCTGATTTAAGCAGGGGAACCTTCCATGGCATGCATGACTTTAAACTATGAGGTCTTAGTGTATTAAACCCACATAACCTTGGAACCAGTGGTGCCAGCTCTCTTCAGGTCATTGACCAGCTCCTCGCGTGTAGTTCTGGGCTGATTCCTCACTTTTCTTAGGATCATTGATACGCCACAAGGTGAGATCTTGCGTGGAGCTCCAGTCTGAGGGAGATTGACAGTCATGTTTAGCTTCTTCCATTTTTTTAAAATAATTGCTCCAACGGTTGATCTTTTTACCAAGCTACTTGGCAAGTGCCCCGTTGCCCTTTTTAGCCTTGTGGAGGTCAACAATTTTGTCTCTGGTGTCTTTGACAGCTCTTTGGTCTTAGCCATGTTAGTAGTTGGAGTCTTACTGATTATGAGGGGTGGACAGGTGTCTTTATGCAGCTAACGACCTCAAACGTGCTTTTAATTTAGAATAATAAGTGAATTGGAGGTGGAGTGTTTAGAGGCGGACTAACAGGTCTTTGAGGGCCAGAATTTTTGCTGATTGGCAGGTGTTCAAATACTTATTTGCAGCAGTAACAGAAATAAATTATTTAAAAAAATCAAACATTGTGAATTCCGGATTTTTTTTTAGATTAGTGGGAGAACTTGCAAAGTCGCAGGGTGTTAAAATACTCATTTTCCTCATTGTATATGTATGTAGAAGTAATATTCTTTTTCTGTATTTTTAGGTCAGCAGTAGCTACATACATGAGTATCGTTATTTGTAAAATAAAAATGTTAAACTATAACACTCCTTGTCACGTGCTGTTTAGGGTGATCTTTCAGAGGTCATCATTTGACCTGAGACTATTAACAATAACAATACAAAATAGAAGAATGTTTGGTCTCTGAACTGAAGGCTAGCAAACAGAGCTGGAGAAGTTTATCGAGTTTAAAACAAGATAAACGGTGGTGCGGTTTGACACGCGATGTTTTTCCTCCCACTCTCTCTCTCATTAATGCCAGAAACGGAGGCAAAAACATGAGCGAGTGTGAAATTTGACAGAAGCCATGACGCATCGCCACATGCTCAGTCCAGATCCATGTAAATATACAACCAGGACCTGGGTGTCTTCTCTCCACCACCAATTGTTTAACACTTTGTTTGTTTCCAACAAGTTTGATGGAAATCTGTACCTGCTGCATCTGATTTCTCATAGAGGACTTAACTCCCACAGCTGTGATGAAGATTTAACTAATTTAACTATCAATTAGCCAATGACTTAATGATTTCTTACACTTGGGAACTAACAGTTAATAACAAGACTGTTGTATTTACAGCTCACCTCCCTGCCATGTTTGGTGCCATTGTGATAACTGCAATCACTCCTGTATTAAATACCTGACCAAAATAGGTTTTACTGAATGCAGTAAAATCATTTTTGTTGATGCAATGAGCATTAGATTAACCCTCAGATTTTACAGAAACGTCAAAAATCTGTCTAACTGAACAAGCTTTATAATAAAACAATTACAATATAACACATAGTGGGGTGTAAAAGTCACATGGTTAAAAGTATTTTCAATTTAGAGTATTTATAAAGGTCAGACACAGTTCTCACAAAGCTACTTGAAAGAAAGGATAGACTATAGATACTACTGTAGATTTAAAATGCAGCTTAATTTCCATCCAGCAATTATTTTCTGCTTATTCCTGTACTAGGGTCGCAATGGGGTTCCCCATGCCCATTCAGGGGAGAACGTTTCAATCACTGGGCAGATACACCCAGGACAGGGCGCCAATCTATCGCTGGGCACACTCACATATGCACTCATGCACTCACTCGCACAGATTATATGGGACAATTTAAAGCAGTCAATTTACCTTGTGTCCATGTTTTTGGAATGTGGGAGGAAACCGGAAAACCCGGAGGAAACCCACACAGACATGAGGAGAACATGGAAACTCCACCCAGATTGGGGTTCGAACCGGGAACCCCAAGCGCTGAGAAGCGACGTGCTACCCACTAATCCACCGTGCCGCCCCAAGCCTGTTAAATACTGGGAGAATAGATTCTGGTCAGATGAGAGCAAAATTTAACTTTTTAGATGCCATAATACACATCATGTTTGGTGGTCAAATGGCGCAGCAAATCACCCTAAAAACACTATACCAACAGTGAGGATTGGAGATGGAAACATCATGGCGTGGGGCTGTTTTTCAGCATATGGTACTGGCAAATAATTAAAAGAAGGAAGAATGGACAAATATACAGAGACATTCTTAATAAAAATGCTGCCATCTACCAGAATGATAAAGATAAAACGTGGGTGGACATTTTAGCAAGACAATAGCGCCAAACACACAGCCAAGAAAACTCTCAATTGGTCTCAGAGAAAGAAAATAAAGCTGCTAGAATGGCCCAGCCAATCACATGACTTGAAGCCAATAGAAAATCTATGGAAAAAACTAAAGATCTGAGTTCATAGAAGAGGCCCACGAAAGATTTGAAATCACACCTGAGTAATGCATGCGACTAGTTTTTCCATACAGGAGGCATCTTTAAGCTGTCATTGCCAACAAAAGCCTTTGTACAAAGTATTAAATAAATTTCAGTAGGCATGTTTAATATGTTTTCCCTGTGTCATTCCACATTATTACAAATAACTTAATTTTTGGACATCTAATTATTAACTGAGAAAAATGGTGATGTGTTCAATACTTATGTCGTCCGCTATATATTTGAAAGCCCTATTGCTAATTAAACAAAGCAGATGCAAGACAAAAAAAATTTGGTGGAGTCTAAAATCGCAATCAGCATCACAACGCTCCATGTGAAGGAAGTAAGATAGGGTCCAGAGTCATTTAGGGAGTCCGGTTTTTAATAATGCAGCTGATATAACTTAAATATGTGGTTCACATGAACGCTAAACACTGCTTAATTGGCTTACATTTCTGCCTGTTACTCAACCTTAGCCAATCATCTCTTTACGTTACTCGCCCCACCCTCCTCCCCGTACCAAGGGTGTCAAAAGTAAACAGCTTTTGTGACTAAGAGTCAAGGATGAAGACAAGAGTTTCGATGAGAAGCTTTAGTTTATAACGTGCCCCAGTTAGAGTTCAGCAACGGTAACGCCGTTGTAACGATAAAAATAGTAACTACTTTGAGTACCCGCTATTAAAAAAAAAATAACGCCGTTAGTAATGCTGTTTATCTGAATGCCGTTATTCCCATCACTGCTTACAATTTTTTATGACATAACTATTGACATTAAACATGAGAATCAGTTAAAGGCAGTGTGTTTCAAACTAGCTAAAATAATTGTAAAAAAAAATGTAATAGATAATTTGAAAAACAAATTAATGGTTCTGTTCAGAGACGCACAAATGCCAGCAATGAAATGTTTCCTCACTGTTATTTTTGAAAAAAATTATTTGGTTGCTTTGTATTCTATAAAAATGGGCCACGACTTAATAGCCATGACCAAAAATTGGGTCCTGGGCTAAGAACCCCTGCTGTAGAGAACATTAGGGACATTGATAATAAATTGAGCAGAATACAGTTAGTGACAGATATACATTTACTCTATTAAAAATCTGTGTTTGAAAAACAGCACAGCACATGTAGTTATTATATTACCATGGGTGGTAGGGGGTGGTAGCTCATTGGTTAGGGCATTGGGCTATCAATCTAAAGGTTGGGGGTTTAAATCCCAGGTCCAATGAAGTTACCAATGTGGGTTCTTGAGCAAGGCCCTTTACCCTCATTGCTCCAAGGGCCCTGTATCATGGCTGGCCCTAGGTTCTGACCCCAACTATCAAGAATACTTGTAAGTTGCTTTGGATAAAAGCGTCTGCTATATGACCAAATGTAAATGTACCATATCTGGATAAAGTGTATGTAACGTACATGTGCAGTTGTTAGGAGTATTATCACACGTATGTGTTATATTGTTGTCACGATACTAAGAATTACAACTTCGATTTGATACTTTAAAAAATATTAAAATTCGATACCATTTTCGATAACAGTCAGATACTGTGCTTATTTCCACAGGCTACACAGGCTTATTTTAAGACCAGGCTACACAGTGGCTTAGTGGTTATCATGTTCGCTTCTTAGCGCTGGGGATTCAGGTTCGAATCCCAAACTGGGTGCAGTTTCCATGTACAGGATTTAGCCAAAGATAATGAATGAATGAATATATCAAGACCAGCATGGCACAAATGATAATGATTATTCTAATAAAAAACCTTCACCTGCCGTAACACCAACTTATAACTAAGCAAGTGTGCACAACCTAAATAAAATTAATAACAAAAAGAGTGGAGGCACCTACTTAGAGCTGCTGCACAAATCAAGCTAATAGGTGGTGCTACAAATGCTGTACACTCCCCCACTGTAGCAAGGAGTGTGCGCACAGAGGATGTGGAGCACGGTTGACAGGGAGCATGGAGTGTGATTAATGTGTGTGAATATGGACACTACCCCTTGTTCTGGAAACACAATTAGCATCAGGTCCAGCTATGCCCACACCTATTAAATTGCGGCTGAGCAGAGTACTATGCCAAAGTGATCTTTGTGACTAAAAAGAAAACCCTCAAACCACAATGTATTTTTTTTACAATTTGGTATGAACAGGTCATGATGCAAAACACAAGAGAAACAGTGTGAAGCATGTTAGTGGGAACATAATGCTGTATACATTATTATTTTAGCAGTTACTGGGCATCTGGACAAGAATAGAACATGCATTTTGCCAAGTATGGCCAATTTTTTTTTTTAGATATAAATGAATATAAGGTTACCTGAAAGAAATCAGAAACAAATGATTAACCCTATCAACCTCTAAGTTACTACTTAAAAAAACTCAGTTTATAAATAGTTTGATTAATGTGCCCAAGTTATGTCTAAATTTGCTACGATAGAATTTAATTCCAAGTTTTACAGCAAAATTGTTTCTTGAACTGCTACGATGATATTCTGGAAGCAGTCTTAATGCTGGATATGTTTGTTCTAAATTTCCAAAACCACATTGGTATCCTTCTAAAACTAGACAAACATGCCATTACATGGACTGGCCACTTTACATGAATTTTAGTCAATCATTAACTGAGCTAATAACTGGGTTCCAATCCAGGTTTTCAATTCAGGCCAGTATAATGTAATGTAAATAAACAGCTTTTATGAGATCAAATTAAAAAATAAATAGTTTTTGTAAGTTGTAGTTGAGTAATTGGACATGACTTCTGTTTTTGTTTGGGCAGTTGTAGGCTTGTGGTTAAGGAACCCCCCTAAAGGTCCCCAGTTCTATTCCAGGTCCCACCAAGTAATATGGCTCAAGTGCCTTTGGGCAAGGCACCTAACTCTATTGGTTTCCTGTGCGCCACGTGCAGGACTGCCCACCGCTCCAGACACGTGTGCTCACTTCACTCAGTGTGTGTATGTGTGTGTTTTACTGCACAGATGGGTTTAATGTGAAGGACAAATTCCTCTGTGTGTAAGAGGAGAAGGCAAAATAGATCACCCATAAATATTGGTTGTTATAGATTTTGTCATTTTCAAAAACATTATTTTAAGTGTGCAATTTAAACCACTTAAAAGAGTGTTTAGTAAATTACTTTAAGCCTGAAATAATTACCTGCAATTGCCTATAATCATTTTAAACCCTTTACCCTCATAAAAATTCATGACACTATAAATATGCATAAAAATGCTAATTAAAATGCCAGAGGGTCTCCTGCCATCTCCTCATACCTTTACCAATACAACCCTGTTTACACGAGGCCATTACCTATGACATTTTTCTGTTCTAAAAAGCAACAAAGATGTCTGTTTAGAGTTTTAGGAAAAGCATGTTTTGACAGAAATTTAATTTACTGAATTGTATTGACACTGTTGTTGACCAATGTACAACCATACTTATGCATGTATGTGTTTACATTTGTGCTTTAGAAAATTAGCATAGCATTTCATATTCTCATGGTGGCAAAAAAATAGTTCATGTACTACAATGTAATCAATGCAGTCAAAATTTTGTACAAGTATAATGGGCTTATCGTTCTGGTGCCAACAAAAAAAACCTTCAACCTTTACACAAACATTAATGCAATTGTTTTTCAACTAAGGTTTTCCTTATAAATTACATGCTATTAATTATTATTGTAGTAAAAAATCTTACTATATTGGTAACATTTACAATTGTAGTAGCACAGGTGGGAACTGTTTTAATGTTTGAAATAGCATATTAAAAAGACTTTACCTAAACTAGTTGGGTATCTGAGGGATCAACATTTGTGGAGTAGTATTGGTATATTTATTACTACTAAAAATACATTTTGTATTAATTTGATTATGTTTATTTCAAGAAATTTTAATTTACAGAAATTTACAGCAAGACCCAGTCAGTGGCTGTATGTATTAAAATGTGATTTTAATCATTCTGCTAGTAAAGCTCATTCCTGTGATAGGGTGTGGTAGTTACTCAGTGGTTTGGGTGTTGGGCTAGCAATCTAAAGGTTGTGGGTTCAAATCCCAGGTCCACTGAAATTATCACTGTGGGTCCTTGAGCAAGACCCCTTAACCCTCATTGCTCCAGGGATTCTGTATGCAACCCTGTGTTCTTGTAAGTCGCTGTGGAGTGAGGGCGTGATGGGCGTGGCTGGTAGGCGGGAGCGGGATTTGGGGAGCAGGTCGGGTAAATGGTTGCACCTGTCTGAGTTGAATGGGACTAACGAGTTTCCTGTCATTAACAGTGAAAAGGACCCGGAAGCGGAGGAGAGGAGAGACGGGAGTGTGAGATGGACGCTGTTGTACAAGCCCGATAGCGACGGCTGTTAAAAGGGAGCGATCTGAGCTCAGTGAATGTTTTGTTTTTTTTCCTCTGTGAAGTAAAAATAAAGTCATGACTGCTGCTAACCCGCCTGGTCTTTGGTGGCACACCCCACACGAACAGATCTTACCACAGTCGCTTTGGATAAAAGTGTCTGCTAAATTACTAAATGTAAATGTAAACCTATTTCTGGTGGTCATTGTGTCCTGCCATGTTGCATTTGATTCCAAAACCTAAAAACACTGAGGTATCTGTAGGCTTTGTGGGTGTGTTCTTTAGCAGGGTAACCATTAGCACTTTAGCAGTTTCTGTTTACATCTTTCTGTAATTTAAGGGCACATGCTTTTTTGGCATTTACCTAGGGTGAAGTAAGTGTTCTTCTCCACAGGACTAGTGGTAAATTGCGAGGTATTAATTTTTGGTACATAGAGTCTGCACTTCTTTTGCCTGCACTGTAGTTTTTTGAGCTCTCGCTCATTCCGCGTTTTAGATTTTCTATACACTGGTGTTATCATTTGGCCCTTACTGCTTTCCATTTTCTTGTGGTTGTCAGCTAATCTTGTTGCTAGTTTGCTGGAAGTGATTTAACTATTCAATAATAGTGATTACTTATCTGAAGTTCATTGTTTTACTAACTTTTTTCTTTTGCAGTTATTACTTATTTATTTTCACTTTGATGTTGAAGTGAAAGAAATTTTATCGTTCATTTATTTTTCATGTTCCACATAATCATCTATTAGTATCAAGGGGGGGGGGAGGTTTCCAAGACCATCCATGGGAGAATGTTTCGGGCACTGGACAAATACCAGACAAGGCACAAGTACGTCGCTGGGCACAATTTTACTCAATTACACACAGGCTACATACAGGGGTTGGACAATGAATTTGAAACACCTGTCATTTTAGTGTGGGAGGTTTCATGGCTAAATGTCTGGTGGCCAATCTTCATTGACTGCACATTGCACCAGTAAGAGCAAAGTGTGAGGGTTCAATTAGCAGGGTAAAAGCACAGTTTTGCTCAAAATATTGCAATGCACACAACATTATGGTTGACATACCAGAGTTCAAAAGAGGACAAACTGTTGGTGCACTTCTTGCTGGCGCATCTCTGACCAAGACAGCAAGTCTTTGTGATGTATCAAGAACCACGGTATCCAGGGTAATGTCAGCATACCACCAAGAAGGA
>JAOVVE010417643.1:0-12606 GCA_028565655.1 Hoplisoma axelrodi | reverse complement strand
GTGAGTGAGTGAGTGAGTTCTGTCATCTGGTGCAGATTAACCTTCAGGTAATGTTGACATGCAGCGAGTGGGTAAAGCTCAGATTGTCGTACTGAATAGCTAATAGTGACGAGGAGAGATGGAGACCTACCGCTGTTCTGTATCCTGCGCCTTGACAATTTACAAGGATCATGGAAAGCGCTGAGCTCAGAAAAAGTTCTTTTGCATTTGTTAGGAGGGTTGGGTCAGGAATGGGATCTGGTGTACAAGTGTGGCATGTCTAACGTACCGAATCTTTTCATTGTTGTGACCCTAAATCCAGGTAGTCGTAGGCTTGTGGTAATAAACTATACTTGACATCTGAAGGTCCACGGTTCGATTATTGGTCCCACTAAATACTATGGCTGAAGTACTCTTGAGCGAGGCACCTAATCCAAATTGCTTCCTGAGTGCCGTATACAAAGAGGCCCACCACTCCAGGCACTTGTGCTTACTTCACTCAGTGTGTGTATCTGTGTGTTTAACTGCATGGATAAGTTAAGTGTGGAAAACAAATTTGTGTGTAACTGCAGTAGGCAAAATAGATTTTTATTACTAGGGTCACAGGGGGGCAAATACACTCAGAACAGGGGTCCAATCGATTGTTACACACACACACACACACACACACACACTATATAGGGGTAATTTAAAGCAGCCAATTCATCTTTAAATCCATGTTTTTGGACTGTGAGAAAACAGAGAACCCACACAGACACGAGGAGAATGTGGAAACAATTGTGCCACCATGCAGCCTGAAGTACAATTAAATGTAACCTGTATAAGAAAATAATAAAGTTTGGTTAACATGACAGAAGTGAAAACTTATTAAGCTGGATGATAAACACTGCAAAAATTACCCATCTAAAAATAAGTAAAAAAAAAATATACTAGATAGTAGTCTGAATCTTCTCAACTTAAGTGAAATAATCTGCCAGGGCAGTAAGATTATTGCACTTGGTAAGATTTCTTGAAACAAGTAAATTTTTCTCAATACAAGAGTAATAATTAACACTTTCTGCTCTTGCTTAGTGTATCAGTCTCAAAGCAAGATAAAAAAAATTAGTTTTGGCTGGATATAAGAATATAAGACTAGGTTAGATGGACTATTTTTGCAGTAATTAATGCAAAACATGTAAAAACTTAAACCCTGAACTTTTACACAGGACTTTATGTAACATAACATCTAACACCTATAACCAGCAGTTTTTCCTCTTTATCTTGCCGAGTGTTCTCGGTCAGTTTCCTAATGCTGCCTAAAGCTTTGGGGCTTGTTAAGGTCATTTTCTTGCCCCTAAATCACAGTGCAGGTGCAATATCACGGTGGACCACACCGATCGATCCAAACTGATCCATTAAATCTCTATATGACAGCGAAAGGAGCAGGAGTAGAACCGTACAGACAGTTTTGGTGATTGCTTTTCTCCCCACTGTGATTTCAATAGGATATACTGCGCAGACAAAAACACCTTCCTTCAGGACTGCGAGGATGACGGCGAGACGGCTGCTGGTGGGAGACTGCTCCATCTCCTGCAGGTGTGTATGTGAGGGCTGACTGCTCTTCACGTGTGAATGTTTCGGACAGTTAGATTACCATCTGGCCTGCGTGAACAGGGATTTATTGGAAGAGGAGCTCTTAGTGGCACTGGAGAACTAGAGCAAAAGCTTATCCTGGTTTAATAAATCACATCCTGTGTAACTTCAGTAGGGCTGAAATGTTTAAGGACTTGTTTAGGGGATGAAAACCCTCTTCCTCACAACATTTACAAACCTCCTTTTTGGCCTTCTTCTCCTCCTTCTCCTGCCTGGCAGCTCCATCATCTACTTGCTTCTGCCTTTGTTCACGTCCAAACCACCTCAGTATTGCCCCACTAACCATCCATCCATACATCCATTCTCTTCAGCTTAATCCTTACAAAATATCCTGCCTGTCCCATTTCTTTAATAAAGTCATTCCTAATCTTGTCCATGCTTCCGCCTCACAGACAGAAGGTCCCTGGTTCGATTCCCAATTGGGGTGAACAAAAGTCCATTCTGTGGGAGGGCCTTCCTGTACGTAAGTGGGTTAACTCTGGGTACTCTAATTTTTTCCAACATTCCAAAACACAAGACCATTTATTTATTTACAATTTATTTAGTTTCTTTCATCCAGCAACAAACTTAGTGATTCATCATGCAGTACTGTGTCATGTTCAGTATAGACAACATGTTACATTATTGATGCTCAGCAAAAAAAAAAGTCTTATTTAAGCACAAGTCTTCAAACTTTTGCATTAGACTGGATGTTACAGTGATGCACTGAAATTGCTGACATTTTGCAAGGCAGTTAGAATAGAACATTCCTCAAACCATCATGAATATTAATGAGAATTAAATATTGTGGGTCAAATACAAAACTTTTGCCTTTTATCTTTGATAACGGTGTACAGCAAGACGTATAGACGTTCAAGTTCAAACAGCATTAAGACTTCTCTTTTAGCTTTAATTCTGATATGTCGTCATGAAAGGTTGCAGATGGATCTACAGGATAAGAAGAAAACATACACAAGAGAAAGAAAGAGTAAGAGAGAGAGGGAGTGAGCGAGCACACAACAAGTATTCTCAGTCTGGCTGGTATTTGTGCAAGTCCTGGTTTTAAATTCTTGTTAATTCAGTGAGTGTCTTAAGTTCATAAGTAGCAAACTTTGAAAATTTTTGGCAGCTATTCTGTTGTTTTTTCTTTGTTCACTATTTCATTTTTGAACTGTAGTCTTATACATACTAAGTAAGTCACATGTTTCTATTCAGTATAATTATTCCAAAGCTTGATTCTGGCTGTGTTAGAAGTGATTTATTAAGGGTCACTGCACTTGAAACAATATGGTAATGCAGTATTTGTGTGTAAATTGCTTGTTACGGACATGCTTTCAGATGTCAAGCTCGCTGAGAGTGTGTGCTTTTATGAACACTGTGCCAAAGCCGTATATTTAATCCTTTCTCTCAAAATAATTTTAAAGTATTTTTACAAATATTATTACACTAATGTGTCTCAGAGGGTTGCACGCTCACTCCACAGTGAGAAAGTATTGGCTTTGAATTCTGTGTAAGACTTTTTGTGGAGAATTTGTATGTTCTCCTTATGTTTACTGCTTTACCACAGGTTTAGTCTTCCCACAGTTAAAAGGCATGCTAGTAGATTTGGAAATGCTAAAGACTCCCTCGGTGTGAATGTGTTTGTGTGTTTATGTCTCTGCGACCTGTCTGAGGTGTTTTCTTATATTTCAGCTCTTGAGTGCCGGGATAGGTTTTAACCCCCTCTACTATCTGGATTAAGGAATAAATGAATAAATAAATAATTATTTGAGTCTGGATGCTCATAGCATGACCAACATTGTGAATATCTCCTAATTAGGCTTATTATCTTTGAATAAATATCAGTTTGTAATCTTTTTCACAGAGTAGAAGACAGATTAAACTTCAGACGTGTTGGTTGTTGGCTGCTGGCTGTTTAACAAAAAGTGTTTTATGACAAAACTCTAAATGTGTTCATAGTCTCTTACAAATAACTGCTTTGTGCAAAGTTCCCTTAATTGGAATTCAGACATATGGTACGTGCTTACAAACTCAATGTTTTAGCAAAGTTTTTAAATAAAATTTGCTGCTAAATAAATCATTTGCTAACCTGAATGTTGTGTGTTAAATCGTAGGAACCATCTTATGTTACACTAGCAGAATACCCATGCTGCACTACGGGGGAGAACTTGATAAAATTGTGAAAGTTAAAAGGCAATTGTTTTTAAATAAATGATGGCTTTGGTCTTCATATATTCAATATTAACATATTTTATAGAGTAGGGTGGCAATTAAAATTCAGAAAAAAAATATGTGGAATGAATATTGTGCGAGTTGTGACTACAATGTCCATACGGTTGCTTTCTTACATGAATTTATCAGGTTTTCCATGGACATGATAAGGAATGACTCGCGGTACTCGCGAAGACCCCAAATTGTCTAAGATGTTGTGTTTAATGGCATAAGCGAGCGAACAATCAGCATAGGAAAGCAAGAATCAGTTTTGCCAAGGACATGGTAGTCACAGTGCCAAAATTAATCCTTGTAGGTACTCAGAAACATCCCAATGTGACATTGGAAGGGTCTTGCGTTTGATGGCGATGTCTACAACAAAGCATCGAACATAGAAAGGTGAGAAGTACTTTTCCAAGGACATGATGGGCAAAGACGATGCCAAATATCAACCTTCTCGGTACTAAGGAAGTGGGAGAATTAGCGCTGAGTGTGTGAGTCAGTGAGGGCTTTGCCTTTTATAGATATAATTATAAAAAATAATAGATACAAGAAATAGATCTATAATAGCGTTTGCAGGTTTAAGATAAATCTATGTTTTTTCTTATCAATAAACTCAGCCGTTTTAATCAGTCCTGTTGATACAGGTGGATAAATCAAGCACCTATCTGGTGACACAGTGGTGCAGCCATACAGAAGTTGTCTCTTTCACCTCACAGCAAAAATGTTTTGGGTTGAATGCATATACTTCTGGTGCCTGTAGATTTACTCTACGTACTCCCATTTTCTCACACAATACATGCTGATGGGTATGTTCAAGTACCATTGTACAAAATGTACCATTTTAACTGTTTCAGTTGGGGTAAAATAGCCAATAGGACACAGGTTTATATCACCGCATGTGCAGTTCTCATTTAATAAACTTCACTCCAGATGTTTGGCTTTAAAACAGTTCAGTAATTGTTTTAGTGTAATAAACTTCACACCTGTTCTCCATTTACTGCATCGTATGAAGGCTCTTCCAAGCTAAACCTCCTTTAGTACTCTTATTTTTTAATCGCAGCCTCTCTATGTATAGAGCTCGATGCGACGCCTGATATAAACAAGCATTTACTGTGAGAATGCAGATGGTACAGACCTCCTTCCCCTCAGGCTTTTTATTTTGCCGAGCCCGGCCCTTAGGGGGTTCAAATTGTGACAGACGGCTCGTACAGGCAGGTGACGACTGGCGCTTGTTGCAAATAGAAATTTATTTCTCCTTTTTTTTTTTTTCACTGTTTTTTTTTTTTTTTTTCAATTGAAGGATAAAACATGTGATTCAAAAAATGATGAATTTGCTCAGGCAGTACTGAACTATAACTTGCAGAAAACCATAAATGGAGACATTGTTTTTCTCAATGCTTTATCTTGATTTGTGTTGTTTGTAAAATGTTGATAAATAGAATGGACTTCTTACAGTTTTGTATCATTTGTTCGATATTTAATATTGTACACGGCACCTGAGCACCGATCGTTATGCCACGGTCAAAATCACTGAAATCACATTCAATTTTTGAAAATGGTGTTGTTTCTGTGCATTTCGTTAGATCCTGGATGTGAGAAACGTGCTGGTGGTGGTGTCACGGTGGTACGGCGGCATTCTCCTTGGCCCTGACCGATTTAAACACATCAACAACTGTGCCAGGAACCTTTTGGTCCAAGAAGGCTTGACTGAGTCTGTGGTGAGCTGGAATTATGCACACATGCACAACTGAACTCTACAAGTGAACATAAAAGGAATCCTATAATCATACTGACAGTCAGGAGGTAATGGATCAGAAAAGACCAGAAGACAATGTACGGTTTCTGCAATCTGAACACTGATAGCTGAACGTTGGATAAGAAGCTGAACATAGCAAAATAACAGCAATGAAACGCATTAAGAAGTAGTGAGGATAATTTTAATAAATCCAAAGCTTGAAAAATCCATATTTCATATATAACCTGTTAATTTTTGTCTTTTCCATGTTATGTTCTCTTATTTAAATGCTGTTCCTAATATGTTCCTATATCACACCCAAAGGCAGCACATATTCTGAGATTTCAGGTTCAAGGAGACTTTTGCCAAGGCTTTCACAGCAAATCCGATCAAAGCCAGCGACGTTTGTTGTTTCCCTCTGTTTCTGTACAAATACAGAAATATGCTCAGCCCTGGGATTGCCATGGTTACCACTGTGGTATGGGTGTTCTAGGTTTTCACTGGGATCTCTAAGATCTGTACCGCTATCACTACTGATCTCCGAGCTCAGTGCGATCTGACGTACAGCGCAGTTCAGAGTATACTTTGTGCTAACGAGAGTAAATGGCCCATGGAACGACACGGAGCAGCTGGGAACCTGTCTTCGCCTGTCATTTTTTTGTTTACAACATCTAAAAAGCGGTCATTGCTCCCAAACACAGTCTCTAGTTGGGGAATGAAAAGTGGCATCTGTTTCACAAAGCCTCCAGCTGAAAGCATCAGCGAGGACCGTGTAGTTTTCTATATAATTAACTTAACATCTACAAATTGAAGGCAGTACGAGTGTTATTCCTACGCACTACTTACTAATGTGTGGTTGTCTGTGGAGTAAAATGCAGATTGCAATTAAAAATGAGTAAAAAAGCCTTTTTCTTTTCTCGTTTATTTTTGCAAATGGACATCACAGACCTGAAAAAGTTGATACCAACCCTTTTAAGTCAGTCTCTACTGAATGAGCACAGTCAGAGAAAATGCATCTCGGCGCTCCAAATATGGCTCCTGAATATTGTGCCTTGAATTTTAGCTTTAATACGGAGTTAATCTTTTCGCAGAACTTCTAAAAAGTTTTTATTGCATTTATGAGGTGAGACACACTGTCAGCCTCACAGTGGGGCGTTCCAGTTCATCTTGTGGGTGTTTGATGGGGATTGAGTTCAGGTCGCTGTGCAGAAAAGCGTGTTCTAATAAGATGTCTGTTAAATCATATTGCGCCTTATTTTAGCATTTACTTTTTTTTAACCAAGCTGTCAACCTCACAGCTCGATTTAGGACGTGTTAATAAATCTTTACTATTGTGAAATAAACCAATCAGCGAGCCAGATGCGGTCTGATTCTGGCGGATTGCTATTTCAATAGCGTAGTGTGCAGTTGCGCAATTTTGTCTTAATGTAGAATAACTTTTTTTTTTATTTTGTTTTGAGTTTATTGTTAATGTAAAATGTGTGTGCATAACAAGCAGGGAGGCATGCACCTGTTTTGAGGATTTACTGCAAGATAGCAATAAACGTCTGACTGTTGACATCTGTCTAGATCAATGTTTTTTAACAGCTGTGATAGATGGTCAGGTGTGCCGTGGGAAATTGTCCAGTTTCACTTAATTGTTAAAAAAATGTTTAGTCACTACAAATGATTTGTTGTTGAGGTTCACAGTGGGCATTTTAGCGATTCACAATCAAGTCACCCTTGCTTTAAATGTGCATGCACATATATGCGCAATATTCAGTGGAAGGTGATGTTAGTGTGCAACAAAATAACGAAATATAGCGCATATATGCGCATTAAAAGCACGAGTGACTTGATTGGTAAAGCGCAGATGGCATGACCACATTTTAAGCGTTGACGGCGTGCGGTCTGCTTGGTTCAGCATCTTTTAACTGGCACATCATTTTCCAGCTTTGTTATAATTAATTATCACATACAGCATTTTACATTTAAAAACCTTATACCATTTAACCCAATCTACAATTTAAATATTATTAACAGTGTTGTTTTAGACAGATTTATGTGTTTGTATAATACAAGCGCTTTACCTTTTTTTATTTTTTTTTATTTTTATTTATTTAAATTTTTTTTTTATTTTTAAATCCTACTCTAAATGCTAAAACCCTATAAATCCATTACATAAAAAGTTGATTATACGCTTGAAATATTTGTAAAATATTAACTTTTTCATGGTTAGCGCCCGAAATGTTCTCCCCTGGTTGGACATGGAGAACCTCACCGCGACCCTAGTACAGGATTAAGGGGAAGATAATGAATGAATGAATTAATACATTTATTAGTTTTATTTCTTCTGGTTGGGATTTTTACAAGTTAATCCCACCACTTTTAAAGCCTATTTAGGATTGGCTAAGAAGAACCCCAATATAAACCAATCAGGAAATAGAGCTATTTCAACATTGCTCCCATTTTTCACAACATATCTATATGAGCTGAGCTTTTCAAGCATGTCTGCTACAAAAACTAAAAACAAAGAGAGACTGAGAGCAGCTGAGTAAGAGTTTTGTGTGTGTGTCTCTTCAATCTCTGCAGGATATTAGCTTTGTGTTGATATAAACAGCACAGGTTTCAACCTGGGCACATTCAGAAATTATATTGTCATTATATGTGCTACATTAAGCTACAATGTGTCATTTAGTAACTTTTTTGGTCTTTTTTTTAACTACAATACAATTTTGGATGGTGGTGTGCAGCAGGATTTTTTAGGTAAAAAATGTGCCGTGGCTCAAAAAAGGTTGAAAAACACTGGTCTAGATTGTTTTCAGACAGTGACTTTCTTGTGTTTTCTACGTATGCAAAGATAGCAACACACCAAAA
Organism: Hoplisoma axelrodi; assembly: GCA_028565655.1. Lineage (NCBI taxonomy): Eukaryota > Metazoa > Chordata > Actinopteri > Siluriformes > Callichthyidae > Hoplisoma > Hoplisoma axelrodi. The sequence goes on along the minus strand of JAOVVE010417643.1, from coordinate 4,211 downwards.
ATGTATCTGAACACATCTCATTTTGAGATATCCATGCCCATCAGGTAGATATTTTCACATCCAGCGTTGCTATTTAAATGGTGTAGATACAAGGTGTGAAAATAGACAGTTGGTGGGGTGGAAGATAGCAATAAGCATCGTGGTGCACCTTTCAAAGGGTGTAAGATGTGGCCCATTTCCTCCATCTTTACATCTTATTATTTGATGTCTGCATTGTATTTGTCTTATTTGGCTGTTAATTTCAGCTAACCTTATCTATTCAGCTCTTCATAAAGACTGCTTGTGTTAACGTAAGTAGTAAGAAGTAACTTAAGTAGTATTCTACAACAGTATCTCCACTATTGTTTGTTGGGGATTGTATTGAGGTTATTTTGCAGTTGATGCAGTTGAAATAGCTCGAGTAATTGGATAATGAACCCAGGGAGCCCACTTGATGCTGATTAAACAGTTTAAAGCTGCAGCTTTTTTGTTTCTCATGCAGTGCATTAATCCTTAATCAGCTTCAGTCCAGATTTTGACCACAGGATGCTTTTGGAATCTGGGTGGTGGATTACATGGGACTTTTTTTTATTTTTTTTTTAATAGTTTTCTGTTCTTAAGTCACGCCGCCATCAAATACATGGTTGCTCTCATTACTGTGGCATTGTAACTGCTGCAATGTGCGTGGGTCAGTCAAGAGTCCTTTTCTTAGTTAAAAGAATGTGGCAACCAAGATAAAGTAGAGTTACATAGTAATATTATTATACCTAATTGTAAATTTAACTGTTCCTGACACCTGTCTCGGCAAGACGGCAATTTTGACTGAGCACAAACATCCAACCTTATAATAAACCTTAACAAAACGGGGATCTTCTGAATAAAACCTGAGAATATTAGCATCTAAGAGGCAGTTTTGATTTCCTTTTCATTGGGAAAACAAAACCCTCACTTCTGTATGCATCATATCTCACTGGATCACGGGGCACTGGTTGAAGGTCAACCTTTGACTTTGCTGTCGTGCTGAGACTTGCTGAGGAAACACAGGCCTTTAGTAACACAACACTCTACTTTTTGATTTAAAAATTTTTTGACATCTGTATGAGGCCTTTTTCAAAATGTAAGGGTACGAGGATGAGTGCACTGCACGTAAAGCTGCAGACTCATCACCTACTGCATTCTTTTTTGCAGAGTTATTGATGAACAGTGTTAGCATTTAGTCTGAACATCACAGTGTATTTCCAAAATGTCTGAAAACGACCAAATCTGTTTGTGATTCAATGATTAAAACAGTTATGTCTGCAGTTAATCCTTATGAATGTGAAATAAAATAATGTTTTACTTTTAAATACAGTACTGTTTATTGAAAAATGGGCTGCTCGGTGTCTTAGTGGTTAGCACATTCTCCTCTCAGTTCTGGGGATCCAGGTTCAAATCCGATTTGGGTGGAGTTTCCGTGTTCTCCCTGTGACCATGTGGGTTTCTTCCCACAGTTTAAAAACATGAATTCCATGTAAATTTGATGCACTTAATTGCCCGTATATAGTTTGTGACCCAGCGAAATATTGAAGTCCTGTCCTGGGTTTATCTGCCCAGTGCCCAAAACGTTCTCCCCCGCGATCTTATGATTAATTGGAAGATAGTGGTCTGATAAATGGATAAATAAATATTACATAGAGTAGAAGCATGAATAAGATGCCATATTCAGAGGAATACTTTTTTAAATGGCAAGTGTTTTTTGCAATGACATCATATTCTTAGCATTTTCATTATAGGTCCAGGGGTAGTACCACAGTGGGGACAAGCCACATATTTAATTTGGCACAGTTTTACGCCAAATCCCCTTCCTTACACATCTCTTTTATTTGCCCCGGCTTGAGGCCGGCACTATGAGTGCACTGATGCTTACGCCCCCACAATGTAAAATTTACCTGTTGCCATGTTTTTGTTATGAGAGGTAGAGGAAGGACATGCGAAAGGTAAAAGCTTTGCTGTCACAAACTTTTTTCGTGAACAAGTAAGACATAAATTAATTTATAATAGAAAATGCTCAAAAACACATCTCTTAAGAAAAGCTATGGAGATGGATATGCAAAGTAAAAACATTGTATAGTGACATAAACAGGACAGGAAGAGAATTTCTGTTTTAAAAAGCTGTCAGACTGCTAATTAATCAAATTCTCAGTTATCTCAAAATAAATGTACTTTTGCATATGCATGTCACAATGATTATGACACGGTGATTTATAATGACCACTTGAGTATCAGTGTGCATGTTTTGTTCCATATGCATTCGGCAAAATGTTCTTCCTCTGCCATGCACAGATGCTGAATATCATTACAGCCCTGCTGTTTAAATTAAATGTGTGACTCATTTTACCAAACATTGCAGAAATCTGCTTAAGAAACAAGTCTGGTCTTATTAAACTGCTCCACTGATGACTTTCAGTGGGACTTCATTAATGTATGAGGCAGTCATATTTAATATCGACTTGGGGGAGAAAATTTGGCGCCGTGCTGTTGATATTAGCCGAATTTGCTTCCCCAAGTAAGTTTTTAAATTAGTCACAGTATGACAAGTTTGTCTAAATTTGCTACTGGTAACTTTTTTAAATAGGTTTGAATCGACTATAGAGGAAAATAACTGCGAAATGTGTTTACTTACTGACTGCATTATTAGGAAAACATGCAGTGTATTTAATTCATTGTAATTATCTGCTAAGTGATAAATTTCTAAAACTAACCAACACGAGCTATTTGGGAGGTACATTGGTAACTGTCAAGCTAAAAGATGTGCAGTAAACCATCAACTTCTTAAACGAATGCTTTAATTAACTGAAAATGGAAGCCTAAGACTTATAATTCAGCGACCGATAGAACCACCAGCATATAACTCAACGAGTGAATAAAACTTGTTTCTGTATCTAAAAAATTCCAGCTCATCATGCACCATGTGACATTTGGTTCAGCAGGATGCACAGCTCCAGCCCACCTCTCAGTATATGGTTGAAGACTAAGTGGGAGGTTGAATGCGCTGGGGCCAAGCATCAGTGTGCCAGGGTGGTGGTGTTTAGAAGATGGGGAAGGTGTGGGGAGTGCTGGATACCTGCCACTCCTGCACCAATGTACGAAAAGGGTCCAAAAGACGAAGCAGCAAATTTGAGGAATGCCGTACCTCAAGCTTTATGCGTCAGCTCTTCATTCCTCTCCTTTAAACCTTAACTTAAAAAACTTAAAAAACATCTCTTTTACCAATACTTCCACTAACCAACTTTGTCATAAGTTTTTGTTTCTGATCATAAAGCGTACTTGGGTTTTAGAAAGGTGCTTTATAACTAAAACGTATTATTATTTTTATTATTATTATTATTATAAAGATATTATAAAGAAGATAATGAGGTTCTTCGGCAGTTGGCATGCTACATGCAGTTGGCTTATACACTACACCTTCAAACGGCATCAGCTCATACACACTGCTCCCACAATGACCCTTAGATGCTGATGCAGTACTTAAACTAGGCATCCTAGCAAATGGCTTTAAAAACACATTGACCAAAGCATTAAGATTAAAAATTACAGCAGTTTGTTGTTGTTAAAGATGCACCTCATTTAAATAATATGCAAAAGTAAAGGGTTTAAAGAGGGTTGGACTGTAATTACTGTATCCATTGTAATTCAAATGACATCACACTGTGTTATTTTGCAGACATGTTTATCTGAAACGACTTACAGGTACCCTAATATGACAATTGGGGTCAGAGGACAGGGTTAGACATTAACATCACCTGAAACAATCAGGGTTAGTGGACTTACTTAATTGTTAGAGGACCATGGGTTTGAATCACCAACACGATCTACAGCGAGTGAAATAAGTATTGAACACGTTACCATTTTTCTCAGTAAATAATTTTTTAATGATGGGTAAAATTAAAGAGCTCTCTCAAGACCTTCGCAACCTCATTGTTGCAAACCATAATGATGGTATTGGTTACAGAAGGATTTCTAAACTTCCGAATGTTCCAGTAACACTGTTGGGGCCATAATCCGGAAGTGGAAAGAACATAATTGTACCATAAACCGACTGTGACCAAGTGCTCCTCGCAAGATTTCTGACAAAGAAGTAAATAGAATTATCAGAAGAGTTGTCCAAGAGCCAATGACCACTTGTGGAGAGCTTTAGAAAGACCTGGAATTAGCAGGTACAATTGTTTCAAAGAAAACAATAAGTAATGCAC
>JAOVVE010406754.1:0-12639 GCA_028565655.1 Hoplisoma axelrodi | reverse complement strand
GAATTTAGAGAAAGTAAGTCTTCCCATGGTTGAGGTATAGCGAGATTCGAAGCCTCCGGAAAAAGGGAAAGAGCGCAGTGCCTGATTTGAAGATATCGGAACAAATGTGAAGACATCATTTTTTAGGGCGTGCCTAAGGTCCAGTTCCGGGGGCTAGAGGTTATCTGCAAGGGGTTCAGTGCACGTTAGTCTTATCAATAAAGCCACGTTAATTCAGAGATGGACTCACTGTTATTCTGATTACACGACAGAAATATCAATAATAATTTTAATTGTAAAGCACATTTTCTATGTAAAATAAAATTTCAAATTTGTAGAACATATTCCCGTAGTTTGTGTGTTTTTTACCATTATTTTTTATAGTGACACTCATTGACTAGCAATGTTGAAGTTGGCACGCCATGTCTCAAAGGTTGCCGACCCCTGGTATATACTTTATTTTCTACACATTGAAATGAATGAACATAGTGCAAGTTGTGACTAGTGTCCACGCGGTTGCTTTCTTACATGAATTTATCAGTAGGTTTTCCACTCGATAAGAAATGACTGCGAGTACCTACAAAACTTGGCTCAAGACCCCAATCCATCCAAGGTGTTGCGTTTGATGGCAATACCGAATTAACAATTGAAACGCAGGAATGTAAGAGCCTGTTAGTTTTTTTTTTAAGGACATGATGGGTAATCATGGTGCCTTATAGGTCCTCTATAAGATGTGACTCATTTGATGGCGATAGAAAACAAATCAAGCGTAGGAAGGTGTGAAGTACTTAGATTTTTCAAAGACATGATAGGGAATCACACTGGCAAATTTCAGTTTTGTAGGTACTAGGTAGTTGGGGTCATTTATGATGAGCCAGTGAGTGTTATTACAACAGAATTACAATTAATCAAATTAATAGCACTGTTGCAAAAAACAATACATCAAACGAGGTCATGCGTTGCTGCAAATATCTGTATTATAGTTGCAAACAGCAAATGTAAAATATATATTCTAAATGTAAGCACATGCACTGATGTGTTTTAAAGTCTACTATTTAGGGAACGTTCAGTCTGTACTCTAGGAAATAGAATATGTAGATGAATTTAAAGTCATACCTTCAGACTCTTCTCCTCCTTTACACGTTGTTCTTTGCCATTTGGAACAAGAAAGAAGATGGGGCCGGACCGATCATCCTCAGTTTTTCCAGCTGGTTTCTTTGCAACAGACTTAAAAGAAGAATACATTTAAATTTTACAAACCTCAGTAGATTTTTTTTCCAATTAAACCTGGATTAACATGGCAAATAAAAAGCAACAAGAACAACTAATTAGAAAAACTTCTAAATGCGTGTTTTATTTATAGTCTCTTTTCTACAAGCATATCATTAAGAACCTAAAACCTCAATTTAGACAACCAGATGCTTCCAATTTTGGAAAAAGTTACTTTTTCATGATAATCCAATCCAGTTTCTGGCAAATTTGCTGTGAAATGCAACAAGCCCACACTGAGCACTGATTTAAATTTTATCAAACATTTTTGAGATGCGCTAAAAACAGATCACAAGCAAAGCAACATCAGCATCTCATTTTACAACTACTCTTAGGTAAACAAAAAATCTTGACATTTTAGAAAAGACATTTCTAAAAGAACGTAAGCTATTGAAGCTGTGAGGCAGGGACAAGCACTGAAAGAATTCAAACAATTCCAAATGAAAGAAATTAAAAAATATTAAGGGTAAACCCCCAGTTTGAATCTACTGTACAGAAATACCTAAAAATGTTTTTGAAGGTTCCATTATAAAAATGTTTTGTATTAAATTGTTTCAGCAAGGAGATAAATTTAAGCACACTTTTAAAAAGGAAGAGACCAGTTTTTGTATCAAGCTGTAGGTAGGTAATTTAGCTCTTAAAAAACTACGGAACTTACCTTGGCTTTAGGTGGAGCTGCTGCTTTTGCCTTTTTTGGTTCTTCTGCTGGCGAGTCAATGACTGGAGCAGCTTTGACTGGAGCTAAAAGATCAAAATTTTGATCAGATTTAACAAATTGGCAAAACAGGACCAATTTGATAACATGATGCCAATAGCTTTTTTTTGACATTTTCCACCACAAAAGTTATATAAAAATACACGGTTTTTAAGGGGGCTCTCATGTAAAATTAACTTTTTGGAGTTTTAGATCATGTTCAAGTGTTAAACTCATCAAAAACGTGCTCAGAGTGCTGCTTTGATTTATTCATGCATGTTTGAGAAATCCTGCAATGTTTTGAGAAAGTCCGGCTCATGAGCAAAAACGCGTGGTGGGGCCAATGGGGTATAACCACACCTCTGGGATGTTTCGCCGAAATGAGCTTTCGAAATTACAGACAACCCCCCGGCCCGGCCCACAGGCTCTCTGCAGCAACATTTAGAAACACACAGCAAAACAAAGTCTGCTCTGCTGAAGCAGCAAGCACTCTACTGCTCTGTAAGAATGACTGATATTTCTTACCAAACTGAAACATCTTGTGAAAGTCTCTGTACTCGCTCCGGTTCTTCAGACAAAGTACTTTCCGGGTCTGACGTTGGATCGTTCAAATAAGATTTATTTGTATCTTAACTTGACATTTTACAAAATAAATGATATATAAAGTTGCAAATTACATTATATAAAGTTTTTATTAAAACAGCAGTTCCTTGCCGCTCCTCCAGCTTGAATTTTTTGTGATGACGTGCTGAAATGGGCGTGCCGAAAGTGGTGGCCTTTTCTTAAAGAGGCAGAGTCCTATTACAAGGCGTTTTGCATTACGACATAATAAGAAGAACATTTTATTTCGGTTTTATACAAATATATACTGCTCAAAAAAATAAAGGAAACACTTGGAGTTACATTGTGTTGTTTAAGTGTTCCCTTTATTTTTTTGAGCAGTTATATCACTTTAATAAGAAAAAATGTGACAGTTACTTTATTTTAGTATAACATTGAAATAAAGGCTTTTTTTCATGAGATAGCCCCTTTAACGTTATATAAACATACACACTGTTATAAAACTGTTCTACAAAACTGTTCATTTTCACAATGACCTTTAATTTCAAATAGCAATGTGACTGAATAAAAGCCACTCAGGTGTAAAAATAAAACTCTAAAAACACAATTCTTTCATATCTGGAGAATCAGATAACATTAAATAAACTCTATAGAATACATAAATGTAAGTAATTTAAATTTAAGGCCAAGCAGTAACATAATAAAAATATAAATTTTACCAAAATCAGTAATTCAGTCAGGTTGATGTTGAACTGCTATTTTTTTAAACACTACTATAAATGATGACAGAAGAAATATTAGGACATAAATAGGCACACCTGTAGTCCTGTAACACCAGTAACAATGCCCTGTATTATTTTATTTTTTATTCTAAATATCTATTGATTGTACAGATTCAATTTCAATTATCAGGTTAAATCTAGGTAAATGAATAAAGGTGGATTTACTTTAAGTTTCAAATTCAAGTTTATATATCGCTTTTTACATCTCAAAACAGCTTTACAGTTCTCTAAACCTGAACTCTCCCCAAGAGCCAAAGTGACAAGGAACAACTCCCTGGTAAGGTACAGGTTGTGTATATAAAGAAGTGTCAAAAAAAGTCTGTTTAATCAAACAGCTGTTTTATTCATCAAGATTTAACACAGTTATTAATAATCTTACCAAAACTAATGAGTTGGTTTACACTAAGTGGATGTGCTAGTGTTACTAAACAGTAAACAGCAATATGTATATATATATATTTTTTTTTAAATGTAGTTCACATATCCACTCCGAACACATAGTTTTTACAGTGCAATTAAAATACACTATATGGACAAATGCATCAGGACACCTATACATTACACTTGGAGTTTATGAAATCCTATTCAGCTTTAATTAGTTCCCTTTTTCAGCGTTAAAAGCTTCGACTCTTTACAGAAGATTTTCTACAGGATGGTTGTGTCTGTGAAAGCGTTTTTCCTATTCATGTAGTTGTAGTGTTGGATGAGTGAAGGGGTTTGCAGTCAAGGCTTTATGCCATGGGTGGGCAAACTATGGCCCCAAGGCCAACTTACGCCTATTGGGCTTTTTAATCTGACCCACCAAACTTGTCCAATCTATATTTTCAAATTATTATTTTTTTTACAAAACAGGTCCAAGTTAACTGATCAACACCTCAAATTTATCCTACGATTTACAACAACAAAGATAACCCCAGACTTTGATGCACTGGCAAAAAAGAGAGACCAACAGCATATTCCATAAGCCATACATATTCCTGTTTTGCTACTTGTTAAGAACCCAAACCTTTAATGTAATAGTTTTTGCATGCCATTTATATTAGTTCACACTCCAGCACTCCATCCATCCGATCATGGCATGGCCCCGCTGTCAAATTTTAGAACCCATTGTGGCCTGGTAGTCAAAAAGTTTGCCCATCCTTGCTATAAAGTCAAATTGTTTCCTTACCAAATTCACTCAACCCATGTCTTTATGGATTTTTCCTTGTGCAACAATACATAATTATGCTGCAGGACAAAATAGCTTTCCCCAAACAATTTTATTTAAGTTGCAAGTATACAATTGTCCAAAATGCATGGCAATGGGCGTGATTTTTTATTTTTTTTTTTACACCTGTGTCAATGACACAACTGAATTCAATGAGCCAAAAATGTGTCCCAGTACTTTGTTCACATACTATACACCTTAAACAAAAATCTGTGCAAAAACAGCAACTTTGCAAGCAAAACAGTCAACAAAGAATGATAGTAAAAAATCATGAATTATTGTGCAAATAAAATAGCAAATATTTAAAAAAACAAGGCAGATTCAAGTTTTATGATATATGGTAATAAGATATTCCACACAATTAACAAACAACACTTACATTTTAAAACAATATTCATACATTTATTCATCATCTTCCGCTTAATCTTTTATTAGGTTGCTCTATGCCCATCCAGCAAAGAACATTTTGGGTGCTGGGCAGATACACTCAGGGCAGGGCGCCAATTATATATATATATAATAATCGGAATATTTTGTTTAATTTTGTGCGCCTTCTTTGCTGGATTGTTGCATTGAAGACTATTTTAAAGCTACTGGTCTATACACTGTTCCCCTAAGTGACTGCCTGGCTATCCCATTAAATAGAAACAGGAATAGGAATATTTATCTAGGGAGCTGCGTGGGTGAAAGAAAGACATTAAGGTGAACTGGAAATAATCCCACAATGCTAAACAGTAGATAGATTTGTGAAATGGCAGAAGTAATCATTCAGGACAGCAGTCCACAGAAATGCAAATCATATGGGTTTCCATAAGCTAAATTATCAGGTGGGCTTCATAATTCCTTGCAAATGCTTTTTAAAAAGTTGTTGAAGAACTTGAACAGTCTATCATAAAAAAATATTTTCTAAAGTTGTCTTATAAATCTTACATGCCCTCTGTTTTGTAATATGCTTACCAGCCCAGAGGTAATAAATTACAAACAGTTGTTTCAATATAAAATAGTGCTTCCATTAGCAAGGTTGGGGGTGTTATTTTACAAAGAGAATCCAGGACAAATAATGTCTCCTAAAGTCCATACAGCAACAATTTAAATGATTATTATGATGTGATTATTATTTATACATCTGGTCAATACATGTAATATTTTCTCAGATATTGTCATCCAATTACTCAGAGTTAGCAAATAATAGTGAATGTAACAGGAACACATAATAACTTTTTAGGAAACACTTCCACCCTGGCTGCTTCTCATCTTTTAGAGCACCTTGTGTTACTGTTCTTTACTGCAACTTCACATGTTGCACCTCACAATAACTTAAAAGCCAGATTTAGGGCTGTCTACTCTAGCTACAGGGGTTGCCACCTTTCAGAAATGAAAATAAGGGACGCACGCCCACCACAGCTGCTCTGGGCCATGACCACAACAGGCCGACTCCTATGGGGAAGGGCACCATCAGCAATGATGTTTTATTGTGTGCCATGTTTTAGTTAAGTACTAATAAAAAAAACTTACATTTTATAAAGTGCACCTAATTGAATCTTAAATTATATCTGTTTGTGCGGTGTATACAACAATGTTTTTTTTATATAACTAAACTAATTACATTAAGAACTTACATAAGTAACTTTAAATGCATAACAAGTTGTGGTAACCTAGTTTATGCCTGTTCTATAACTTAAAAGGACGTGAGGTCATCAAACAGTTAAGCTACATTAATAATAATAGAATTTATGTAGTGATCACTAAACACTGTATTCCTCAAAAATATTGTGTATTTCGACACAAAAAGCTTTTTTCTAATCTAGGAAAAACATGTTTCTTAGGGTCATTGACCAAATAGGCTTTTAGAAATGCATTTTTAAATATATTGTTTACAAGATGATATAATACATTTTTTTAGATAAGGAAAATGTATTTTAGCAAGTCATAAGTATTGCACACCATCTAATTATTCCTATTATTTTTTCACAATTTAAAATTCACCACTCAGAAAATGTTAGGTGGTGCAACCAAAGATTTGAAAAATCTATACTTACCTCATTTTTGTTCTATGTGAACTATTTGTGAGCATACCTGAGTCTACAGTGGGTCACAATTTTTTGTGTATTTACAGTTATTTATGATTATTGCTTTCTTGGAGCTGGTTGCTGTGCTTTATCAGCATCTAACATTACATTTGAAGAGAGACAAAATACTATACAGATATAAAAATGGATACTGGGTTATGCAGTAGTTATGTACATCAGAGTTTCCAACATTTTTTTTATTTGATATATAATTTGATTTATTAAACTAGAAATACACCTGGTCGCACCACCTGTCTTTTCAGATGCACCGCCCAATTTTTGCTAATAACTTCAAATTGAGGATGCTAATCTTTGAACACATACATAACCTTTTGAATTTGCTAGCAAGTTCATACATTTTATAATTTTATAGAATTAAGAATGCGTGTTCTTCAAGTCTATGGTAACAAACACCTCACTTGCTCGCACTTTATTTAGTAAATTTAACACTTTACTTTTTACACTTTATTTTTTTCCCCCTCCCAACACCTCACAGTCAGCTGATGTATTTGCAACCTTTTTAACGAAGAAGATTGAGAACATAAGTGAACTCTTTCCCCCCCCCCCACACACACACACACACACACACACACACACACACACACACACACACACACACACACACACACACACATCCAACCAACCTTCTTCTCTTTCTTCTGTCTCAGAATCAGATATCGATAAGATTCTTCTTGCCGGCAAACGCACTACTTGTCCCCTTGATTTCATCCCTTCTCACCTCTTTCAGTCCATTGTCCTCTTTATCACACCAGCACTTACACACATCATTACTTCCTCTCTTACCTTTGCTGCTTTTTCTGATTCCTTTAAACCTCTGCTTAAAAGAGAATTTTGACAATGGGGGGGGGGGGTTCTGTACTGTGATGTATTCTCTGCATGTTTCTTCTCATATGCTATATTTGCACTCAGGCATACCTAACAAAGTACAGAGTTTGTGAATGACACGCATTACAAAATACTACGTGAGCTGAAGTACAACAAAATTCCGGACGTTTATGAAATTCCGCCAAAAAAAAAAAGCTAAAGAAAGAGGACATGTCCGGGAAAAAGAGGACGTCTGTTTACCCTAGGTTACTCCACTGAGACAGCACAGATTTCTTTGGTTGACGCACTTGTATCAGCCAAAGCCAACTCCCAATCCCATACTCTGTCCTTATCCTACTGGACCTCTCTGCAGCTTTCAATACAGTAAATTTACTGTCCACTCTTCTCAACCTAACATCAGGAAAATCAGACCTTTCCTAACAGAACAGGCTACTTACCTGCTGGTCCAAGCCCTTATCCTATTCTGGCTCGACTATTGTAATGCTTTGCTTGCCAGTCTCCTAACTTTAACAATTAGGCCTCTACAATTAGTTCAAAACTCTGCAGCCTGATTTGTGTTCAGCCAGCCACAGCAAACTCCATTACATACCTGTCTCTACTGGCTTCCTGTGCCGGCTCGCATTCAGTAAAAGGCACTGATTCTGGCCTACAGGACTCTCTTGATCTGCCTCATCTTACCTTCAATCTTTTTTTTTTAAACACACGGCAACTCATTCATTATGCTCTAGTGATAAATGTTGCCTGGTGATTCCATCTCACTGTGGCACTTATTCTCACTTCATCTTATTCACCACTGCTAAATGGTGGAACGATCTTCTCAACACCATTCGTAAAGTTAAGTCACTCAGCATTTTCAAGAATCCTTTCAAAACTTACCTCTTCCGCAGACACTTGTTTTAAAAAAAATAGCAGCCAGATCAAGTAATGCCCAGGGTTTGTTGATTGTCACACTCGACTGAAAGACGAAAATGAAGCAGGTAAATTAGGATGAATTATTGGACGAGGGCGGCAGAGCCTCGTGGATACACATAGTCAAATAATGAAACAGTCAACTTAAACACGCTGTAGATTCAGCCAAACGCTCCGTGCCGCTCGGCGTCGGTGACCGTGGATCCAGAGAGTTGCAACCCGCGATTGCAATGACACTGCACGCCGTCCAGGTAGGGAGAGTCACTGAAACAGTAAGCAGATAAATGATCGGGAAAAAGACAAGCACGTTGCAAAGCTGAGTGGAGTTAGAAATATTGCTGCATGCCTACTGATCTGGAGGAGCTGTTTAAATAAGGGCGTGTGTTAAGTGGCTAATGAGGTGCAGGTGATTAGAATTCCAGAGAGGGTGAGCATGGAGGAGCTGTGGGTGTAACAGTACTCCCCCTGAAAAGGACCGTGAAGTGGAGAGAGTGCGCTTACCCTGACGAGGAGGACAACGCCTGGGACGCGGTGCGGGCTTGCCTGGGTTAAGTCTATAAATATCTTGGATGAGTTGAAAAACCAAGATGTCTCCTGCAGAGACCCAACTTCTTTCTTCTGGTCCAAACCCCTCCCAATCCACCAAATATTGGATAACAGACTCTTTATAAAGCACCTTCATATGTGTCTAAGAATGGCTCTGCCAGAATTTCAGCCAAGATTTAAATCCTGACAGGACAACCAAGAGCTCACTGCTCTCACTAAACAAGAGAAAGCGTGGGGGGAATACAAGTGGAAAAAAATGTTTGATTGAAATTGATTTTACAAGAATTTGAATTAAGCCCCCACTTTAGCGACTCCCTGCAAACTCAGACATAGGTCTCGGGGTAAGCTCGTGTGCTTCCTGGAGTGAACCTGTGAAGTCGATTTAGACTTTGTGTATTGGTTGCAGGTTTTTTGGGGTCCGGCACCTCTCTGCCTGCTCTTGTGTCCCTGTTTAATCACTCGATTTCTCTCGCGTCCCGTTTAATCACTCGATTTCCCTCGCATCCCGGTTCAATCACTCGATTTCCCTCGTGTCCCGGTTTAATCACTCAATTTCCCTCGCGGCCCGGTTCAATCACTCAATTTCCCTGGCGTCCCGTTTCAATTACTTGATTTCCCTTGCAACCCGGTTCAATCACTCAATTTCCCTCGTGTCCTGTTTCAATTACTTGATTTCCCTTGCAGCCCGGTTCAATGACTCAATTTCCCTCGCGTTCCGGTTCAATTAATTGATTTCCCTCGCGTCCCAGTTCAATCACTTGATTTCCCTTGCGCCCCAGTTCAATCACTCAATTTCCCTCGCGTCCCGGTTCAATCGCTCATTTTCCCTTGCGTCCCAGTTTAATAGCCGGATTCCCCTCGTGCCCTGGTTGAATTACTCGATTTCCCTCGCGTCCCGGTTAAATCACTCAATTCCCATCGCATCTCGATTGAATCCACCAGGGGATTCAGTCGGCGATTCAGTCAGTGATTAGCTCGATCACTCTGTCAGCGACTCTGTCCATGACTTGCTTGGCGACTGTCCAAGCATAGGTCTCGGGGTAAGCGCGGCTCATGGACTAAGCGCTTCCGGGAGTAAACCAGTGGAGTCGATTCAGATTCCAGGTATTCGCTGAGGGTTTCTCGGTATCCGGCGCCTCCCTGCATACCCTTGCATCCAGGTTGAATCACTCAATTCCCCTCGTGTCCCAGTTGAATCAGTCGATTCCATCGCGTCTCACTTAAATCATTTGGTCCCAATCGCATTTCGGATGAATCCATTGACGGTTTTAAGCGCACATCAGGGGTCAAACAAAGGGACATTCCCTCAGCTACTTGCTGATTCAGTGATTCAGTCCACGACTCAGCAATTCGGTCGGCGACGCACTCGATGATTCAGTTTGCGATGCGCTTAGCGATTCTGTCTGTGACACACATAACAATTCCACTACTTGCTTGGCGATTCATTCCGCGACTTGCTTGGCGATTCAGTCCGTGACTGGCTCGATGATTCAGTCTGTGACTCGCTCTGCGACTCAGCCCGTGACTTAGGTAAAACAAAGAGACATTCCTTCAGCGACTTCCTCAGTGATTTAGTCCACGACGCGCATATTGATTCAGTCCATGCCGCAATTGGCGGTTCAGTTCGCGGCTCCATCGTCGATTCCGCCGACTCACTCGGCAACTCCGTCTACTCCGTCCGCGATTTCCTCTGTAACTTTCAGTTGGGGTTATGGGGCCTCCTTTATTTTAACTTTATAATGGTGGAAACCCTAGACACAGCAAACATGAAACAAGGTGCTTTGGTCAGATAAAACCAAAATGTTACTTTTTCACCAAAATGCAAAACGCTGTGTGGCGAAGAATAAACACTGCACTTACTCTGAACATACCATCCCCACTGTGAAACATGGTGGTGGCAGCATCATGCTTTGGGACTGCTTCTCTTCAGCAGGGACAGGAAAGTTGGTTGAGTTGATATAAAGATGGATGGAGCCTAATAAAGGGAAATCTTGGAAGAAAACCTGTTGGAGTCTGCAAACGACATGAGACTGGGGCAGAGGTTTACCATCCAGCAGGACAATGAGCCTAAACATAAAGTCAGGGCTACAATGGAATGGTTTAAAACAAAACATATCCTTGTGTTAGAATGACCGAGTCAAAGTCCAGACCTAAACCCAATCAAGTATTTGTGGCAAGATCTAACAGCTGCTGTTTCCAATGCTCTCTATCTAAACTGATCGAGCTTAATGTCACATCTACCTTACCTCCTGCACCTGCTATTCCCCCTCCTGTCACTGGTGGCGCTCGGAGCCCTTCTCCTGAATTCTGATTACCACTTCCTGTTTACCTGCCTACTTAAGCCGCTCGGTTTTGTGTGTAGTTGCGTCTGATCTTCGGTAATGCGCTCCCTTGCTACTGTGTGTTCTCTTGCTTCCCTGTATGGATTACTTCTCTGGATGGTTCGGTTTCCCGTGTGTCAGCGATCGTTTTTATCGCGGCGTTACACGATCGGGTTTCTTATCCGGACTGTGGACTGTGTGTACGGATTGGTGTCGGCGATCGTTTTCATCGCAGCGTTACACCATCAGCACGATTATCTGGGTTTGTGTGCTTTATGCAATAAACCAGTACCTGCTATCATGATATCTGTCTGTGGCTTCGTATCTGAGTGGCACACGTTACACTTAAGCTGTTTTGCAAAAAAATTATTAGTCACTTGATGTGCAAAACTGGTGGAGACATACCTCAAAAGACTTGCAGCTGTAATTGCAGCAAAAGGTGGATCCACAAAATATTGACTCAGGGAAGCTAAACTGTTTGCAGACAACGTTTTTCAGTAAAAATTGTAAAAATATTTGTAAAAATTTTTTTGAATCATGTATAATTTTTCTCCCACTCTACAATTTTATACCACTTTGTGTTGGTCTTTTACATTAAATTCAATGAAATATATGTATGTTTGTGGTTGTAGAGAAAGAGAGAGTGAGAGAGATAGAGATACTGTGCCTCCAAGTGATATTCAACCCCCTTTTTTTTTGCAGATTTACATATTTCGAGTTAACTTAGCATTGGGAAATTGTAGATGGGCCTGGATATGTGAAATGAACTGCAGCACAAAAAAGTAATATTATTTATCTGTTTATACATTTTTTATAAACTTGAAATATTTATCAGAGGTTCAATTATTATTATACAACTCCTTAGATCACCCAAGTTCTGTTTGGTTCACTGAAGTTTAAAGAAGTAATTAAGGTATTTCAAACAATAAGCTTCACATGCTTGGATTAGTTATGTTTTTTCACTTTTCTGTCTGTAAAAGCCTCTCCCTAAAAAAAAAACAGCACTCATACACTGTCCACATCGGTAGAACTTCAAGGTCATAAGAGACAAAATTGTGGAGAGTCACAAGGTAGGCAAGGCGGTATTAGACTGTGTGGCTGGTTTTCAGCCATGGGACCTGACTATTTGGTCTGCAACTATGGAAAGATGGATAACTCAACCTTACTGGAGATTTTGACCAAAAACCTTTGCAAGGATCTTAGGATGGGTTGCCATTTTATCTTTCAACAGGACAATGACCCCAAGGACACGGACAAGATAACCAATGCCTGGTTTAACGTGTTAAGGTAGGTTTTGAAATATCTTAATGACTTTGCGCGTGTTTCTGATTTTCAGGTCTAAAGGGCCTAAAGGTCTATAGTGTTTCCTCGTTTATCGTGGGGGTTACGTTCCAGGACCACCTGCGATAAACGAAAATCCGCGAAGTAGGGATGCTATATTTATTTAAGTATTTAT
>JAOVVE010395820.1:0-12682 GCA_028565655.1 Hoplisoma axelrodi | reverse complement strand
CCTCGTAAGCATGTCTCTTCACTGGTGCCGTTTTCGGGGGTCCTTACACAAACAAATATTGTTTTGCAGCACAACAATATATTATTACAGGAGGTGTGACGGAGGTAAGCTTACCTAATGTTCTCTGATTGGTTTATCGCTGCCAGTAGTAAGTGTATTACGTCTCTGTGCGAGCAGGAAATGGTCCGACAGTCAATCGAGCGAAGCATTTACCAATGTTGTAAAACATTTTTACAGATTTTTTAATTTAGTGCACACATAAGGCATACAGGATTATAAGGCACGGACGTTTTTAAAAACATTTTTTAGGCGTTTAGGTGCGGAAAATATTTAAACCAGAGTGGCCGGTACATGAAAAATTTTTATCATAAAAAAAATTAAAAACGGTTTTCGGTACGAACCGGTATACCGCCCAGCACTACCCTGACCCAAATTTTGGGATGAATCAAAACTTTAGTTTTTTTTTTTGAACAAGGTATTTTTTTATTATTTTAAAAGTCAAAAATACAAAACAGCAAACAACTCAAATCCCCAAAGACCAGACAAAAGTATTCAATTATGTGCACATATACAGATTAGTAAGCAAATAGAAGGAAAAAAGATAAGAAATAAAAAAAAATAATAATAATAACAATATAACAATAATAATAATTGAGACAGATTAAATGAAAACAAAAAAAAACAACAACAATTGTACTACATTATTAGATTTAAGTAATAAAATTATTAGCCTCCAGACTTTCAACAAATTTTAAGAATGGCTGCCAAGTTTTATAAAATTTATCCACAGATCCATTAAGGGTGTGTCTAATCTTTTCTAGCCTAATGTGATACATGACCTCTCTAATCCAGTGAATATAAGATGGTGGTGCTACATCCTTCCATTTCAATAAAATCAGTCTCCTGGCAAGAAGTGAGCAGAAAGACAGCACATCCAACCCCCCTCCAACAACAGAAACGTCCTCTGGTGCCACACCAAACAGTGCAATTATAGGCGAGGGAGCCACCACCCGCCCAAGTACTCTGGAAAAAGTGTCAAAAACAGATTGCCAAAAACTATGTAGGGTCGGACACGTCCAGAACATATGTGCAAGAGTAGCCGGAAACCGTCCACATCTGTCACAAATGGGATCTACCGATGCTTTGATCCTACTGAGTTTAACTTTTGACCAATGCAGACGGTGAACAATCTTGAATTGAATCACAGAATGCCTTGGGCATATGGATGATGTAGAAATTTTCCACAAAATTTTTTCCCAAATAGCTTCTGGAATCGTCTCATCCAGGTCAGATTCCCACTTATTTTTAAGAGTGTCCAAAGAGGATAAATTATGTGTAATTAATTTTTCATAAATTATACTGATAGACCCCCTTGTGGCCATTTTACAATCAAGCACTGAGTCCAGCAAAGAGGTGGGAGGGCAAGATGGAAAGCCACTCAAACTTGATGCCACAAAACTCCTGAGCTGCAGATATCTAAAAAAATGTGATCTGGGGATATTATATTTCTGTACTATTTGTTCAAATGAGATAAATTTAGAGTCAATATAAAGATCACCTAATGAGTTTATACCCTGTGCAGCCCATATTGCGAAGGCCCCATCCACTATAGATGGTATAAATAAATGATTTTTAACTACAGGGGCCAAAAGAGGTAGGTCCCAGATCGAAAAAGCTCTCCTAAACTGATTCCATATTTTAATTGAATGTATGACCACTGGGTTGGAGGTAAAGTTAGAAATGGGCTTAGTAAATGGCAAATTTGAGCACAATAAGGCAGCCAAAGAGGTGGGCCCAACAGACGCCTCCTCCAAGATCACCCAATCAGGTACATCAGCATCTCTATTTATCCAGCTGAGCAATGCCCTGACATTTGCTGCCCAGTAGTAATGCAAAAAACTTGGAAGTGCCAAGCCTCCCCCATTACGAGGTCTTTGCAAAGAGCTTCTCTTAACTCTGGGATTTTTTTTATTCCAAATAAAATTTGAGATAATATTATTTAACTTGGAAAAAAATGACTTTGTAATAAAAACTGGGAGTGATTGAAAAACATACAAAAATTTGGGCAAGATATTCATTTTGACTATATTGATCCTGCCAACCAAGGAGAGGGGTAAATGCGCCCAACGCTCCACATCCCGCCCTAAATTGGACATCAAGGGTAGGTAGTTGGTTGGGAATAGGTCATTGAAGTTTCGTGTGATCCACACACCGAGATACTTGAACTTTGTGGGACTAAATTTAAAGGAATAAGTAACCAAAGATGACTGGCCAACCCCAATGCTAATGGGCATTAATTCGCTTTTTTGATAATTAACCCGATATCCTGAAATTTTGCCAAAATCACTAAGTAAAGCTGTCAATATGGGAAGACTAGAAGACAGATCCGAAATGTATAATAACATATCGTCTGCATAAAGTGAGACCTTATGCTCCAGTCCTGCGCGACGTATTCCCCTAACACCTGCATTTTGTCTCACAGCTATTGCAAGTGGCTCTATAGCGACTGCAAAAAGAAGTGGAGACAAAGGACAACCTTGTCTTGTGCCGCGATAGAGCTCAAAGTATGATGAGATGTTGTCATTAGTCCGTACGGCTGCCATCGGGGATGAGTATAGTATTTTAATCCATGAAATAAATTTTTGACCAAACCCGAATCTCCCCAGCGCATCAAAAAGATAGCTCCACTCCACCCGGTCAAAAGCCTTTTCAGCATCAAGTGACAACACTGCCTCAGTTATGCCTGGTGGGGGTGAAACATGGAGAATATTTAAAAGACGCCTAATATTACTAAGTGAAAGACGATTCTTAATAAAACCTGTTTGATCACATGATATGACAGATGGAAGGACCTCCTCCAAACGACGGGCCAACACTTTAGCCAGAATTTTGGTATCTGTATTTAAAAGGGAGATTGGGCGAAATGAACTGCACTCATGGGGATCCTTATCTTTTTTAAGAATCAGAGAAATAACTGCCTGTCGCATAGTCATAGGCAGAGATTCCGTTGCAAGTGACTCCTCAAAAACTAATAACAAAAGTGGAGAGATTAAATCTGAAAATGCTTTGAAAAATTCTGTAGGAAAGCCATCTGGGCCCGGTGATTTACCACTCTGCATTGACTTGATTGCTAATATAATCTCTGCAACTGTAATGTCTTGCTCTAGTTCAGAGGTTTTTTCAGAATCTATAGATGGAATGTGAATTGACTTAAAAAAATCTTCCCGGGATGACGGATCATTTGCTGCATCAGAAGTGTATAGTGACTGATAAAAATTTTTAAAACAGGAATTGATTTCATGACTGTCAATTGTAATCTTTCCAGAATCATCCCTTATTTCGGAAATAGTTTGACTAGCCATTTTTTGACGAAGCCGATGGGCCAATATGCGTCCTGATCTCTCCCCATGCTCATAATATCTCTGTCGCGTTTTAAAGAGGAGGTATTCTGCCCGACGCGTTGATATGAGATCAAACTCGGCCTGTAGTGATATACGTTTTTTAATTAAGTCTGCTGAGGGTGTAATACTATTAAGTCTGTCTACTTCCAGTATCTTTTCAGTTAACTCTTCAAGACGTGCAGTTTTGATCCTTCTCTGATTTGCACAGTATGAAATTATCTGGCCTCTAATATACGCTTTGAGCGACTCCCATATAGTTGAATAAGGCATTCCTGGAGTTTGATTGAACTCCAAAAACAACTTAATCTCAGATTTAATGAAGCTGACAAATGTTTCTTCAGACAAAAGCAACGGATTAAACCGCCAGGGGCGATATCTGGGTGATGGTTCTGGAATCTGTATTTTCATAATCAAAGGGCCATGATCAGAAATGATAATAGGTCCATAATCACATTTACTAATATAAGGCAGTAGCTTCTTGTCCAAAAATAAATAATCTATACGAGAGTAAGTACCATGAACTGGGGAGAAAAAGGAGTACACTCGAGAGGTTGGGTTGCGAAACCTCCAAACATCCATCATACCATAAGAGTCAAGGAACAGTTGGACACCACGAGCAGATTTAGAAAGAGGAACCCTTCTAGCCGAGCTACGATCCAAGGGGGATAGTGTGCAGTTCAGATCGCCCCCTAAAATAAGATGATGCGTTGTAAGGTCAGGCAAACGGGAAAAGAAGCTTGAGAAAAACTCAGGACTGTCCCAGTTAGGTGCATAGACACTGGCCAGTATAACTGGGAGTGAATAAAGCTGCCCCACTACGATAATGAAACGTCCAGCTGGATCTGCATCTACTTTTATTGATGTGAATTGTATATGCTTATTAATAAGAATGGCTGTCCCCCTCGCCTTTGAGTGGAAGATTGAATGATACAGCTGCCCCGCCCACTCCCCGCCAAGTCTGGAGAGATCCGTTGAACACAGATGAGTCTCCTGGAGAAAAGCAATATCAACACCAAGCTGCCTAAGATGTGCAAACACCCTCCTACGCTTCACCGGGTGATTTAATGATTTAACATTCCAACTTACAAAGTTAACTAAACGTCCACCAGTGTTAACCATTACAAAAAAACTATATAGTATCTGAGATACCAAAAATAGATTGGCATGGCAGAAATAACTGAAAACAGGAGAGAGAAGGCAAAATAGAGCAAAAAATAAATAAAATTGCAAAAGTGAACGAAATAATAATAAAAAAGAAGATAAAAAGAAAAAAACAGCAAGTCTGGCATTTTAACCCCATACCCCCCACACCCCTATAGGAACAAGGTGTGTCAAGCAAAGTATCCATCAAAACAAATCCACACATCAACATGTGCTTATATTGGAGAGCTTTCTAGAGCCAACTAAAATATTCGAGCCCCCGCAGAGTGTCCATATGTATTTACATAAAAAACTAAACAGTGCTATGCACAGATTTAAAGCAGTCACACAGAGAAACAAAAACTGGTCGCAAATATTATTATTATTTATTTATTTAATATATTTTTTATTTATTTTTTTTAATTATTATTATTTTTAAGTCCAGGTGATTGCGTAACGGTGTCCTTTTTATTAGAACCACAATATTGTCTCAATCTTTCACGTTACACCTCACCTTTTCCAGTAGCAGTCAGTAAAGTTATAGATATATATAATTATTCACTGCAGAACTGAACTTTACCGGAGCAGTGTGTAAGACCGGTTCACGTCTTCACCCATCAGCATCAGTAGTGGATGTTAGAATGTGCTGCCTGATGTAACTCAGAGCTTTATCTGCCTCCGTAAATTCCTTTTCTTCTCCGTTGTGTGTTATGCGGAGACGAGCTGGGAACAGTAGCCCATAGCGAATCCCCTGGCGGTTCCGCAGCAGTCTCCTGGCCTCTGTGAACGCAGCCCTGGCTTTCGCGACGCTCGCAGTGTAATCCGGGAAAATAGCGATCATGTCTCCATTCAGCCGGAGCGGAGCGCGAGCCCGTGCGCGCGTCAGAACCTCCACACAGTCGTGATAGTAGTGTAGCTTGGCTATGATAGCGCGAGGTTTTCCATCAGGTCGTCTCGGTGCTAGACTTCTGTGCGAACGGTCCACCAGTATGTCTTTATCCAGCTGCAGTACCTCCTTCAGCAACCGCGACACTGATGCAGTCGAACTGGAGCCGTTCGTCTCAGGGACCCCGAAAATCCTGATGTTACACCGTCTCATCCGTCCCTCCATATCCACACACTTCTCTTTTAGCTCCGCCACTTCAGTTCTTAACTCCGCGACTGTTACCTGAAGTTTTGCGACTTCATCAGACCAGGAAGAGAGCCCACCTTCCACCTCCTTAATGGAGGTTTTCATATGGTCGAACTCAGAGTTAACAGTCGCCATGTTGTTCATGATTTCTGTTTTAACTGCTTGTAGTTCGGTTTTAAGATAACCGAAATCATCGGCGAGAGCATTCCTCATCTCTGTTTTAATTACCTCAGATATGTCGTCTTTCAGTGAGCGTAAGATATCTGACTTTAAAGCAGCCAGATCCATCTTCGATGTGTCTGAGGAAATTTTAGGTGTGTGTACCGGAGTACTGGAGGGCCCCGAGGCCGCGCTAGGCCCAGAACTAGATTGTCCGGTGTATTTGAATCTTCGCAGGTTCTTTGCCATCGAGTTGTGTAAATACCGCCGGCAGACTTCAACCGCACTCAAGTCCAATATATATATATATATATATGACTTTATATAGGTAAAAGCACTGATAAATACTTAATACCAAAAACTCTGCAGGAGCTTAGAAAAACGTGTCCTACTCCATCACGAGCTCAGCAGCGCCCCCACTTTTTGGAGTTTTATAGCATGTTATAGTGTTATCCTCTCATCAAAAACATGCTCAGAGTCTTGCTTTATTTCATTCATGCATGTTTGAGGAAGTCAGGCTCAAGAGCAAAAACGCCTGGTGGGGCATAGCCCCGCCTCTGGAGTGTGTCTCCGAAACAGGCTCCCGCATTACATAGCACACCTTCCCACCCCCCGCCACGTGACTTCTGCAGGCTCTCCGTAGCAACAGTTAGAAAACACACGGCGAAACTGCAAGTCTGCTCTGCTGAAGCACTAAGCACTCTACTGATCTGTAAATAAGGATGACTGAGATATATCTTACCAAACTGGAACGTCTTGTGAAAGTCTCTGTACTCGCTCTGGTTCTTCAGACAAAGTACTTTCCGGGTCCGACATGGGATCGTTCAAATACGTTTTAATTGTATCTTGACTTGACATTTTACCAAATAAATGATATATAAAGTTGCAACTTTTCAAAAATTTCAGTTGCAACTTACAGTAGAAGCGGTTTTGTAGTAAAAAACAGTAGGCTCCGGCTGTGATGACGTGATGAAATGGGCGTGACGAAAGTGGTGGACATTTCTTAAAGAGGAAGAGTCCTATTTCGAGGCGTTTTGCATTAGGACTTGATGAGAAGAACGTTTTATTTTGGATTTATACAAATATATAGCATTTTAATAAGAAAAAATCTGACATTTTATTTTAGTATAACATTGATATAAAGGCATTTTTTATGAGATAGCCCCTTTAAAAATGGGTATGAGAATTTAAGCTTAAATAAATTAGTAAAAATGCTAAATCTGAACGTAATATAACTAGTTTTTACTTTCTATACAATACTGACTAGCATATTTTTAAGCAGTGAAACAAAGAATTACACTACTTACAATTAAAGAGTAAAGTTAGGCCAACCCTGAAATTCTGTTTAAATTCACTCCACACATCAAAGTTAAAAAGAGCATCTGCAGGTTCTACCACAGCATCCTGTAGAACAGAGACTGAAGGGAAAGGCTAACTAAAAATGCATAAGTGATTTGCTAAACTCTTGGTTGGAACCAAATTCCACAGGCTACAAACACACATTCACCTTGTTGTGTTCTTCACATTAGTGAGATGTGAACTGGCAAAGAAAGAAAGGCAGAATTAAAAGACGACAGTTCAGTAACCAAGCTGTGGGTTTGAGTGATTTGATATTCAGATATGGATGCACATTAAGATGAACCAGTGCTGGTGTTTGCTCTGTACAAACGCACCACTGTTGATTCAAAGCTGTAATAAAATAAGTGTACCACTATTACAAGTGTAATGATTGTTTTAAGAGATTATACCCCCTTAATCCCCTTAAATTTAACATGATATTAAATCAAAAACCAAATGTAACTTAAATTAAAGGAATTGATTTATGTAAAATGATCACATTTTTTTTAATGATTTGCCAAAAAATAATATTTTGATATGTATTCCCTTGAAATTGTGTAAATAATTCATCTTAACAACTAATTCATGTCTTTTATCAGGAAAATTAGAAATACTGCTAGAACTGCATAGTTCCACTGCTGTCACATTTCCAAGATAAGAGAATTTTCTCTTTCAAGATGCAGAGAAGCTAATTCATGTTTTTGTAATCTTAAGATTAGACAGAAAGTTGTAATAAACTGTTACGAGGAACTCCAATTTGTTAAAAAAGCAACAGCGAGAGTTTTTACTAGAACCAAAAAGTTTGATTATATTAGCCTTGGAAACCCTGCTTATACTCTAAATACAAACAATATAAAATATTTAAGCAATAAGGCACGAGAGGGCGTGCATTATTGTGAATAAACCACGGGAAAGAGGTGGTTAGGCACGACGCATAAGCGGAGTGCCTTTACACCTCTTTCCCGTGGTTTATTCTCAATAATGCACAACCTTAAGTGCCTTATTGCTTTTATAAAACGGTTACCAACACACTATCATGAAAAAAACAAGGTTTGACTCACAAATGCGTTGCCTGAAAGCAAAATCGTTAATACATTTGTCTTCCGCGAGATAATCCAGTCCGTTTTTTAAAATGATCCTTGGCTGCAACTGAAAGATTTCCGGTTTCTTTAACAATCCAATACTGCCATCTAGTGGCCAAATTCATGAACTCAGTTGATAAAAAACGCCAAAAACTGGAGATTTAATATCGCGAATTCATACTAATGTGAAGCGGTCTGAGGCGTGGGTTGTGTTGAATAACCTCACTGCTAGACAAGCGGCTCAGCCAATCAGATTTCAGGACCGGAACTACCCGTTTTATAATTGCCATTATGGCGCCCATTACTTTCTATAAACTTAAGATAGTTGAATAGATGTGCACTCATCTCACCTGCCTCGCTCCATCAATGAAAAGTCTTTCCAGGTTGCGATCAAACCAGCGAAGAAATGGTCTGAACAGGAGCTCAGTTTTTCCCATCAGCTGACTCGTCGCATGTTTGGCCTGTAGCCACTCCTCTGATGCTGTTTGTATATGTCTGTGTAACAAACAGAATTTAAATATGTTAAAAAAAAACTTCAATTAAGTGATGCTGGTCAGTATGAGTGTTTAAATAAATCTGGTATGTGATATAATGCTCTTATTCTTTATAACATAGCCCACAAAAATACACGCATTCAAACAAACATAATGATCTTAACTTAAAATTATACCGAGGTTAATCAACTGATTTTTTATTTTTCCAAATGTCATGAGATATTTTCACACATCCAACCAATATATATACACCATATTTTCCACGCTTTAAGCTGCACCTAGAATCCTTAAATTTGAAAAAAAAAAAAAAAAAAAAAATCAGCCGTACGCCTTATAATCCAAAATCTGTAAAAATGTTGTTGTGCGACTTTGGTAAGCGCTCCGCTCAATCGACTGTCGGATCATTTCCCGCTGACACAGGTACATAATACGTACCATACGTATGCTGGCAGCGATAAACCAATCAGAGAACACTACAGAGCACGTACAATACATACTCTCTCAAACTCATTTTAGGGAGGTTTCCTTAACCCCCGGATCTGGCCTCCTCATCACCCCCCTCCTTTCAGGCAAGACCACCTCACCACCACCCCGTCCACAAACACACACACTGAAAGGAAAATAATACAAAAAAAAACACTCATGGTCTTTCCTTTCATTCTTGCTTTTATTTAAACCTAGGATTTTGCTCCTTAAAAGATATGAAAGCAAAATTAGCCTAGGCCTGTATTTATCCTGTAGCGAGTTCCAAAACTTGTAATATTGTTTTATATTTATGTAAACTGCTTATTCATATATTGTTGGTTTACAGAAATCTTTAATCAATGTAATCTTTTCATGACAGCCTGTGTTAGACCTAATGCACATGAATGACAGTCTACTCACCCCAACATTCCTCTTACAGTCAGTCATGTTACCATGTGTAATACTGAATAAACTGCTGCAGACAGCACATTTCACCAACACTATCATTGTTTTTTACTCTCATTAGGCAGAGATACTGCTTTGTGTAATCGGAATTAAAGTGCGTTTTGTAGTTCCATGACGATTCTGTGACTGAACTGAAAACTTCTTCAAACAGAGAGGTAAAAGCCCGCCCATAATGAAAGCTGATTGTTTTATTCAGCAAAATAAGCCAATCAGGACGCTCTTTGTCTAGCATGGACTTTACAACGCAATGTTCCATATGCACGCTCCTCACTCCTCATAAGTGCACATTCTAAGATTCTTGATGTAGACATAAATGTCTGGCCTGCAAGCTTTTGCTCGCTTGCTTTAGATCCGGGAGATAATACCCAATTTGCGGGCATCAGTGAGCCTCTATCAATATGAGGGAGACTGTATTTGTGCCGAAGTGAGGACATGTGAGGGAGACAAAGACACATACGCTGGTTCCCTGCGTGTGAGAAATAGGGGGCGGGACTTAGGGCAACAGCAGCACTGAGGACATGCACAGAGATCTCTGCATCTCATGCGCTCGCAAAAATTCAATAGTAAAGAGTTTATGCTGGTCAAGCGTTCCGCGTGCCACTGATTATGCCTTCGCATGCCACAGGTTGCCGACCCCTGGTATAAATGTTTTTTGTAAAAGAATTACTCGAGTTACTCAAGTAATCGTTTCAGCCCTAGTAAAAATCCACGATTTATTTTTCCCATTAATATTTTATGAAAACCCCCGATGGACTGAAGACGTGAAAAGTAAAGCGCGAATTTGCGAGGGGTGACCTGTAAATGTAAATTAATGTTCTGATATCAATTTTCCTGAAATTCGATGCTTTTGAATGTATGTTTCCAAAATTTCCTGAAATAATAGCGTGCTTCTTTTATTTTTTCTTTATTAAAGGACTCCTGCTGTTCTTATCACTTTCAATCAACTTTAATCAGCAGTCCTCAGGTCCATGGCCAAGGAGAAAAACTCCAGCTGCTTTGATTGTGGAGAAAGTGAGAGTGATCTCCAGCAGCACCGCTGCATTCACATAGAAGAGGGAGCCGATGCCTGCTCTCCATCCGAAGAGAGTTTTAATAAACCCGATCACCTGACTCAGCAGCAGCACGTTCCCGCTGTAAAGAAAAAGTACTGCTGTGCAGAGTGTGGAAAGTGGTTTCCTGTTCCCAGTAAGCTCTTAAATCATAAGTGCATTCACACCGGAGAGAGACCGTATTGTTGCCCACAGTGTGGGAGGAGCTTCAATAGACAGTGTGCTCTGAACAAACACCAGAGCATTCACACTGAAGAGAAACTGCACTCCTGCTCACAGTGCGGAAAAAGTTTCGCTCAACAGAGCAGTCTGAAATGTCACCAGCTTATCCACAGAGGAGAGAAACCATACTCCTGCTCACAGTGTGGGAAGAGTTTCACTCAGAAGACCTACTTCCAGCAGCATCAGCTCATCCACACCGGAGAGAAACCCTTCTCCTGCTCACAGTGCGGAAAGCGTTTCAGTAAGCATCATCACTTCCAGCAGCATCATCGCATCCACACCGGAGAGAAACCCTACTCCTGCTTCCACTGCGGGAAGAGTTTCACTCAGCACGTGAACCTAAAACTCCACCAGCGCATCCACACTGGAGAGAAACCCTACTCCTGCTCACAGTGTGGAAAGAGTTTCACTCAACACAGGAACCTAAAACTTCATCAGCGCATCCACACCGGAGAGAAACCCCACTCCTGCTCACAGTGTGGGAAGAGTTTCACTCAGTACATGAACCTGAAACGCCACCAGCGCATCCACACCGGAGAGAAACCCTACTTCTGCTCCCACTGCGGGAAGAATTTCAGCACTAAAAGTAACCTTAAACTGCACCAGCGCAATCACACCGGAGAGAAACCCTACTCTTGCTCCCACTGCGGGAAGAGTTTCAGCAATAAAGGTAGCCTTAAACTGCACCAGCGCATCCACACCGGAGAGAAACCCTACTCTTGCTCACAGTGTGGAAAGAGTTTCACTCAGCAGTCTCACATCCAGCAGCATCAGCGCAGTCACACAGGAGAGAAACCCTACTCCTGCTCAAAGTGAGGATAGGGTTTCACTTAGCAGTCTCACTTCCAGCAGCATCAGCGCATCCACAATGGAGAGAAACCCTACTCCTGCTCCCACTGCAGGAAGAGTTTCACTGAACACGGCAGCCTGAAACGCCACCAGCGCATCCACACCGGAGAGAAACCCTACTCCTGCTCACACTGCGGGAAGAGTTTCAGTATTAAAGGTCATCTTAAACGGCACCAGTGCATTCAAGCAGGACACAAAGCACCAGGCCGTGCCCACAGGGGCGTCAGAGCCTCGGTTACCCGCAACCCCACCAAGAGCAGGAGCGGAGTCAGTTCCTCTGTTGTGGAGGTCAAGTAAAAACATTCAGAAGTCACAGACAGAGGGACACAATAACAGTGGTTTGCTTCTTCAGACCTTAAAATAAATATTTTTGATAATATACATCCAGCTCATAAAATTAAGATGAATAATCTTTTACTTGGTTTATTCATGAATAATAACCATGATGTAATGAAAAAGCAGCCTGCCTTACATATCCAGATGCCTGAGCCAGGCTGCTTTTTCATGGGCCACCCTGTAGAATGAAGTCACCGTCATATGTCTGATGAACAGAATGTTAAGTCTGTTCATCTAAAGACAAATTTTCAGTCTGCATAGAAACATAGTTAAAAGTTTGGGTATGTTAATGATAATTTTTATGAATTTCTTGTATAAATTGTTGGTTATTGGTCTCAGTAAATATATTTCCAGAGGTGCTATTGACTTGAAATGTTCACCAGATGTCGGTACCAACCCAAGTAATCCATACATAAAAATAAATAAAACCATAGATGTCCATAAATTAAGTTATGTGAAATAATGTGAAGTGGCACAGGGAAAAAGTATTGAACATGCTTACTGAAATGTATTTAATACTTTGTACAAAAGCCTTTGTTGGCAATGACAG